>CAKNWU010326164.1:1795-14990 GCA_932072015.1 Andricus quercustozae
AGTTAGGATGTTGGAAACTGAGGATAACTATAGTGTCTATAATATGTTCCACCAGCTGGCCTGCTGGCGTGATAATTTTCTTCCTATGCAGCCTCTGGCTTTAATTATTCGACCCGTCCTCGTTTCCGCTTTTCTTTACGCTTTATGGTTTATTTTATGGTCTATGGTTTACCAGTTTAACTACCTCTCAAGGTTGGGGTACATATTCCTTTGCTTGGAAAATCTTCTGCTGTGGAATGGTTACACAATGATAGTTTTACATAGAAAATAATTAACTTTTTTTTTGTATTTACCTTGAGGCCTAATTAACTGAAAGTTTTATATGTTCTCTTTAGAAACTTTTGCTTTTTAGCTTCATATGTTTATGAGATATATTCCAGAGATGAAGTTTGAAGGTCAAGTTCTTCATATTTTTATCCAACCTTTATTTGGTTATAGTTAAGTTTAATTCAAAAATAAATCCTGAGGTATCAAAAGTACTGCAACTCAATTGAGCCTTCCATTTAATATCAAAACGATCCAGTCTTTAGAATCAAAAAAATGTACGAGCCCAACTTCACAAACCTAATAACCAGCAGTCGTGTTTTTTTTTTTTTTTTTTAATATCTCACTCTCACCAAAGAGATTCCATTCCTTTAATTTTAACAAAATCAGAATTTTTCAGGAAAGCGAAAAACATTTTGCAAATTCGAAGTCACCAATTAAAGATAAAACAATAGTCCATTACCGAGCTGAAGTGTCACTAAATTGATGCCAAAAAAGTTTTATTAGAAAAAGATATCCAGTTTCGAGGAAATTGGCTTTCGCTGACGATTAAAAATCAAAACTTGCTCCCGAGATATGGGGATGCTGAATCGGAACGTGACAGCTTATTTTTTGCTGAAAGGTCTTCAAAAAGATGGATTTTTTAAAATTAAAAATTAAAAACTGAGAATTCGAAAAAATCCTTTTAATACATTATAAATATATGATATAAATTTAATATTTATTTAACTTCACCGGTCTATTGAATTCATATAATTTATTTTTGATATCAGAAATATTCCACGTCTTTTTCCTTATCAGCAGCCTCTGAATCCGTATACATATTTCATAAGTTCTCATCAATATTATAATTAACAAAATTGGAAATGCAATGCAAAACGGATTATAATAATACGATAAATGGTTTAACCTCCATTAAAGAATTTAATCACAGAAATAACATAGGATAGAATGAACCTACATAGCACGTTTAAATTGCATAATCGTTAATCGGATTACTAATATATCGCTAAAGCCTAATTAAAACATGAAGTTTCAAAATACACATTTAACGAAATAGTAATCATGCATAATGTAAGCATTGTAAGCTGTTAGCTATTATATATTTTAAAGCTAATGAATATACATTGTCATACATATTCCTTGAAATCCCCTTAAATATTTAAAGTTGTATGAAATCGCTTGAGATTCTTTAAATCTTTAAAATTACTGAAATCCTTGGAAATCTTCTACAATCCCATGAAATCCGTTGAAATTCCTTAAAAATCCTTAGAAATATTGGGAATTCCTCTAAAATACCTTGGAATATTTTCAAATATCTTAGCCTAATCGGACAATCTTTAAAAATGTTGAATGATTTTGCGGGCAATAGAAATTTCAAAAATTATGAAAAAATTGTTTTCGAGGATATTTTTGTACAGAATGATGGAAGAAACTCAAAATACTAATCTAATTATATCGATACGAAGTCTTTATAACATTATTACAATATATTATTGTAAAATTACTAAGCTTTAAAGTTATATACTATAATTTTGGATACATCATGGATTTCCAAAAAAAAGTTGTTACGTAATTTATAGATGGCCCTTTTACGATAAAATGATCATTGTTTCAGATAGGCTATCGGAAGAGCGTGTTAATTTAAAATATCCAGCGAAATTGGCTCAGCCCTGGGGTTTATCTGTGTGATTATTACGGAATTTGGAAGATGAAGGGTATGAGGAAATAATTGGACAATTATTAAAGCAAACAGTGGAAGACTCTTATCCACCTGGGTCGCGTGTTCTCTGTCGAATCGCAGGTGAATGTGTAACCAAGTCTACAGTAGAGTTTAGGAATGTAGCTCGATTCGTATTGGAACATTTTGGAAGGGTTGTATGTTGTATGTGCACCTATGAATAGAGAGGGTCGTATTGTCACAGTTGAGTGGATGCGAGTGAAATGCGAAAGGGATCGGGCGAGCAAGCACTGGAAGAATTTTATTTCTGATAAAACGAGAGAGAGGTTGCACCGAGCATCCAATTGGAAAGCGTGCTAGAGTAAATAAAGCCAAACGATATGGTGTGATGGTATGGTGGCACGAGCGGCCAAAATTGAATTTCATCTCGATACACATAGGCGAGAAATCGCCGTTATTATCGAGTTTCGAGCTTTTCGATAAAAAATGCGAGTCAGGGTCCCGTCAGGGCAGAACGTGGAAGGATGTGGAAGGACGCACACGCGATAGGGCGGATGACAGTAGGCAGTCAATTCGAGAGAATTGAAAATCCCGTACCAGGACATCTTTCCTTCGCGAGTGGAATATCGAATAAACTTCCGAATATCTTTCTGAGAAAGTACCATGGCGAGGAGAACGGAAGAAAGTAGAAAAGAAGGTTCCGGTTTCTGTTTCTATTCTTGCTTTCATCTTCAATCTTCTCTCCGGAATTCCCGAATTGACAGCGAACACGAGCAGGTGTCCGCCTACGTTTTTAATGAAACCGCGTGTGTTCAAGTTGCATTCTCCGGGGACTCCGAGATAGAAGCTTGTCACTTGGACGCGTTGATTTGTTGATCACATTTTGTAAGAATGCTTCTGCAGGGTGGCTGCAGGTCAGGGACAACCTTGAAACCAGGGAAAAGTCAGAGCATTTTTTTTAATGAGATTTTTCGACCACCCTGTTCTGATTAGATGATGACCAAATCCTATATGTTTTTAAGGGAAAAAATCAGCTACGGGATAGAATTGAGGTCATGATCATATGCGAGTTGGGTTTCGGAAACCCGCGCATCCTAATTGTAATCTAAACTTTTCAAGTACAGTTTTAATTTGAAAAATCCTCTTTGATAATAAAGGGTATTATTATTGTTATTAGTAATAGACTTCTTCCTAAAGCAGAAAAAGGGGATAAAATGCGTTTTTTATGTAAATTGAGTTTATAAAGTCGAAGTGATAGAAAGGGATTGAATTTACAATTTCACTGCGTCCTCCATCTAAAATAAACAGGCTACAAAACATTTAATAGTTTGGTATTGTATTGCCCATTAGTAATAAAGTACTATCGACTTTGTATTTCTCTTTGAAATAATATCATAAAACATATATTATTCTTAAGCGAACCAAGGTCATAAAACCCGCTTATGACCGACTATAAAGTTCGCCTACAAAAATACACAGTCACATGCTGCAGGCATATGACTTATCAACCATAAACTTCAACTTTTTTTTTTTTTTTTTTTTTTTTACCACAATTAATAAATACTCAATTCATACAACTTTTCTCATAAAGTAAACAAAAAACTTTTGGTTGTGCTGCAACAAATTAGAACCACCAGTTTTTTTTATGAGAATCATCTTTGTTGTTTGTTTAATTGTTAAAAGTGTTCTCCAGAGCAGAAAGCAAAGTTGCTGCAGTAATTTTATGATTCAAACTTCGTATTTCACTATAAATAAAATCGAATGCTCTGTGATAGGTGATGCGTAACTCCTTGTCAATTGTCATAGCAAACGTACATTCGAGACGCATTCAAAGAGGTCTGGAGGACAAAACCTTTTAACGAAACGGGCTTCGTAATTCCGTTCTTTCAAAGAACTCGTAAAAGAGCTTCGATGGTTAAAAGCAGCCGAACGGATTGGTTTTCGCAGTAAAGCCCGGAGTGCTTCGCGATATCCATTCTCGATGGTGAAGAGAACTCAAAAGAGTTTCTACGTTGGATCTACGGAGGAGTTATACGCTCGCGAACGTCGCCTTCCTTTTTGCTGTTAACTTTCTCGTTTTTATAGCTCCTTTTTAACATTAACTTCCATCCTTTCGGATTTTCAAGGTCGCACGATACCAACTCTTGCAACTCGAATATCTGGTATCAAATCGATTCTGAAAGTAGAGGAGCTTCGTTAAAACTGGAGCCTCAAATTTTATTGGATCGTAAAAATCCAGATGGGGTTTCAAGTCGAAATTGGTGGAATTACTAAATGGAAAGGCTTTTGAAGCTTTTTTACGACTTAAATTTATTGTATGAGAATGCAATATTTTAATGTCAATTAGCTGAATATAATGTAAATGACCTTCAATATATTTTCGCACTCTTCGCTCAATAGAAGAGCATTCGAATAAATATTTCTGAAAATTGCCACCGTAATTTGTAATAATTCCAGGCATTGAATCTTGACACCTCTTGAAAGGAACCCTCAATTTCCGGTCGTAAATAAAACTTGTTGCGGTAAAAAATACGGATCACTTTACACCGCAGTTTGCCTAAACCATCAATTACATTTTTCAGCAGCAAGGAGCGGTTTTATCGGTAAGTGGATGCGATTGTTTGCGCGAAACCGAGTGTCGGATGACAGTGTCACGCTCACGACTTGCTTCACATGTTTGCAATTTGCATGCACCGGGTAACGATGGAATATTAATAAAACGATGTTTCGCAATAACTATGAATAATTATTTTTTATAGTATAAACAATTTTTAAAACTGGTTTGCATAATTAGGCTATCTTTCTTTCACGACTCCATTGATATTAAAAAACTCAGTTTTTCTATTTTTTGTGTTATGGTGTTCTTCCAAAACAGGGCAGTATTCTAATGTCGAAAATTCCAAGTGAAAAGCAATAATTCAGTTGGTAGTAATGCAAAACAACAGGAACAAGGCTAGGACGAACTAACCGTAGATTATTCGCAGTCACGTTTTATGTGAAATTGGAGAGTTTAGAGCCATATCTATAAAGTGTTTAGGGTGGTTTTGTATATGCGAGGATCTGCACATAACAGGGAAAGAGCATGAGCATTGTCATATGGCGGAAGCGAGTTTTCGGACGTTGTCGAAGCAAAACAATGCGAAAGAAACGAAAGCAGAAAATAAAAAGGTTATGTACGTGCCGACCGGTATGTGCATCGTGCATCGACGGCTCTGCAGTTTTAGGTATGTACACGCCCTACCGACAAAACCGGTGCCAGAGCCAATAAACGTGCATTCATGGTACGGTTTATGTACCGAGTTATGTGGGGACTACTACATATATGTTTCTGCTGCGCGCTTGGGTATTAAAGCGTATCACCTAACAAAGGACAGTTACTATTCTTCAAGCCAGCACAACCAATTATATGCGAAAATTTACACCTTCATTTCCAATTCAAAATCTCTCAGAAATCACTAATTACACATTAAGTTATGTTTTATTTTGGTGGAGTTCACGTCATCTGATTTGGCAATTTGCTTGTCAGAATGGGATTTACTTCAATTCTGTCAGGATATATGGTTCTTTAATAGTGAAAAAGGCCTACCAAATATTTTTCGAAAATTTGAAAAAGCAACTTTTTTTCAAATCTCACAGCTTTGGTTCTAATTCGTCGATTTCTTATTTTGACGTCTCGATTGACTCAATTACTTTCTGCATACGTTTGCATTTTTTTCTAACAAAAAAAGTTAATTTTTTTGTTAAATCCAGCGAAGCGCAGACCTCGGATGACACTAATGCTACTATTTTCTCAAATTGCTCTCTGATGCAACCCATTCATGATATTGAAATAATGCAAGACAAAAGTTGAGTTCAGAAATATTCGAACTTGAAAGTAGTTAAATTGAAAATCGTATGCAAAAATAACCAATAAATTAAAACTTAATATTAATTTTTCTTCACTTCCTACAGTCTACAGTCTACACTAAACTATAATGGAAGTAAGAAAGTGCTTTATTAATAATAAGATTTAATCAAATGCTGATTTACAACCAGTCCTTCATTTTAAAGTGTTCACTTTTATTGCAATTTGCATTATATATTTCGCTGCAAGTTATAAGGTTTGTGTTAAAAATTGAAAGAACGTTCCATTGGAATTAAAGAATAACTTTGCGTAAAACGTATCTTCAAACGTATTCTCATGCACGACTCCGCTGATGAAACCGGCGATATCCATTAGTGTCATATATTGCAACGGGAGCTCCACTGTATATCACTAAATCATTATGTTCAGGATCAAGCTTCTTTGGTTTACCTGATAATACAAGAAAAATATAGTCATAAATTAGTTTAAAGATTTAAAAAAATCAAGAATTAAGAATATTTGTAATAGATTGTTTTTTTGATTCTTCACTTACCGTCTGGACCAGTTTCAAATCTGTCACAAACCACCCCTCCGTTGACTATTCCTTCAGGCTGTCCACGACGGTACATGAAAGAACCTTCGAGATCATCTTCAGGAAGTCCGGCTGCTTCTAACAGTGTTTGATATCGCGGCCGTCTAGGTCTGAATGGTCCAGCTGGCAAATGGATAGGTGGAACTGTTCTTATTGGCCTTAAGGTCCTTACGTCTGTAAGAAAAATATAGTAAATAATTAATGTAAAGATTTAACAAAACCATTTACTTATAACTAGAGTGAATTATACTAAATTATGAATCTACTAATAATTGTCAAAAAAATTAAACTGTGAATTTTTTATTGGAATCCCAACAAATTTTTATTACTTTAAAAAACTTCAGGTAAACTGCGAACGGGTAAACATTAATTTAGAAAACACGTAAGGGACGGTTTCAGAGAAATGTTAATCTTTTTTCTTTTGGGGCGGGGGGCATATAAAGTTTACACTTCCCCCTAAATTTTTGGTGAAGGGGGTGCACTGATCTGGGCACTGATTATGGGGATCAGTTGGTGATGCGGACGGCAAAAGCCCTCACTTAATGGTTTCGTAGGAAGGGGAACGGTTACGATTTTTCTGCTTTTTTGGAAAATTTCCAATCTCGTAAGTTGATTTTGAGTTACATTTGTGAAGAATTTTTTTTAGTTTTGACCTTATGCTGGTTTTGAGTCAAATTTGAGTCAAAAGGCCTAAATTTGCATGTCTTTTCTTACAATTCTATGAGGGTTTGCAGTACTTTTTTTCGCACTAGAGACGTGAAACACATCTCCATGCAAAAAATGAAAACGGTAGACCTAATAGTTTTTGCACTAAGCGTGTTCACGTACGAACAGCTATTTTAACAACTGCGCATAAGGGTTTACCACGAATCAATGAAAAAAGTAGACGTTTTAGGTTGAATTCTCTAATATTTGTTTTATAGATTGTATTTAAATTACCGATTGGAACATGACGACCGTCTTCGTTGACTATTGGATAATACCTTCCATTAAATTGTACTCCACGAATATTCCCCTCACCATCAAGAATTACGGAATAAGTAATACGATTTGTTGATGGGGGCATCGGACTCGATTCTGTAAGAGAAAATATAGGGATTTTTTATTAACGAATTTTTTCAACCTATCCGAAACGTTTGTTATTTTAATGAAATAAGGAGACCCTTAAAGTAATTGCAAAATCGGTTAATATTAATACGTAACTCTAGGTACATTTTAGACATTTTTTAGGGTGGCTGGAAAACACGTTTGAATTTAAAAGGAGTGGGAGCAGAACGGTTTGCGTTAAAAACATTAAATTTGAATAATTTTTTTCTTTTATGAAAAAAATGTACGCAACGTGTCTGGACTTAAATTGCTTTTCTAACAAATGGTTGCAAATAATGTATAACAAATTTGTTTATGACAATTAATAAGATACTTTTTTCGGCGCAAGCAAGATGAAATACGTACCATGATAGTAACATATGTTTCAAGTGTTTCAGAGTAAAATGCAAATTTGAATTATTATGCTTTACAAAAAAGCAATTTTTGAATATAGTCAGTATCTAAGTGTAAGATATTTGAATATTTGATTAATTTGGTATTACATTATATTCTACTCACAAAAACAGAATTGATATAGTAATATATGGAAGAAAAAAGTGGTGAAGTGAAATGTTAGCATATATCCCAGGTAAAAAAGTCGACGTTGACATCCACGTAATACTACTACAAATGATTGTATATCATACAATGCAGAACTTTTAATGAGCCAATTTCTGCAGGGAATAATAATAACGCAACAAAATGAAATCGAAGTATAATACACGTATACAATGATAACATATGTTTCACCTATTTGAGAGTATGTGCTTGACAAAAAGCCAATTTTTGTGTATAATCGATATCTGGATGTAAGATACTTTAATATATGATTGATTTGGTATTGTATGCTACTTACGAACAGAAATAAGAAATATCATAAAAGTGAAGAGCAGAGTACAAATAAATATCCTCATTTTGCTAGAGACAGAGAGTTCTTTTTTAAAGAATTTCTGGAGGCATAACTGATAAAATCTTGCATGTTTCACTCATATATATGCTAGTCATTATCTTCAGTATTGACAAAACTGATTCTCAACATTTAGGGTGCGTTGGGGCTTAGACAATAAAGCATTGCGTAAAGCAACGTTCATTTTGGTATAAAATAAGCAAACTTTATTTACTTTCATTTTTCGATGTTATTTTATTATTTCTTTTTACTTTGCTATAAATGTAATTGAAGCAATATGCATATATTGAAAATGAACCCCTGACAAAAAAATTTTAAATCCTTTTTTGGGTATCTCGTTTTTTAAGTTTGATTTTTTAACCAAGTTTTAAAAAAATATCTTTTTTTTTCAATTTGAATTATATCTTATAAAAAATAAATTAAGACGGTAAAAAGATAAATCATATATACTGCAAATCTCATTCCGACATTAAAATTGCCGTGATCAGATGACGTTGACTCCACCCTCTACTTACTCTACTAAAAGTGGAATAATCCGTAAAAACATTTCAATATTTTCATTAATTGGAACGCACATTGAACAAACTTCTGCGTTAAAATAAAGCATAAATAATCTATTGCACTTCACGTTTCGAAATTTCAACGAATTTTAAGCGAATATTGAAGCAGGGAATGCTGCATACCTGTTTATAAATTCCAGCTAATTATAACGACGTGACAAGGAATTTCAGAAAACCGGTATTTACCTCACATCATCTGCCTCTTGGCTACTCTAATAGTTAATTTATGCAGAGATTATCTACAAAAATAATATTTAGTGGAGTTGTTACTTAATAGTAAAATTGTAGAAAATATTGGAAGTAGCTTTGTGCTGAAAAAATGAAAGGTGTTAAAATCGCGGAGGGTAGTTGCTTTGTTACGACCAACCTAATGGGCTTCGTTTGTAGACCAGACGGCGCCGGAGTTCGCCGTTTACGCCGATGCTCGATTCTATGTTAAACTTAAACCATCGTTGTCGTGTAAAATGTGTAAAGGAGAGCAAAACAACCGCCGTCTAGTCTAGGAGATTGTAAGTCCATTAAGAAGTATGTATCTCAATTGAGGGTTAATTATGATCTGAAACACAATTTGCTTGCAGTTATTATATAGTGAATTCTTTACCATGTTTACTGGAATTTTACGTTCCAATTTTTTAGGAACGACACGTTTGTACTTTTTTCATAAACTTTAAATGCTGACGTTTTATTAATGAATGACATTATTTTTAGTCCTTTACTTACTTTGAATTATTGCTATATTCAAATAGAGCTGCCACAAATGTAATTACGTTTGTATATTAAACACAGGACTTAACTCAAATTTTACTTTCGACGGTAGCGCCGCGGTGGCGTCACTGAATTAAAAACGTTGGCGCGCAATTCAAATTTATTAATTAATGTGTAGCACAATTACTACACATATATATAGTAATGCAGATTTTTCAGGTTATTGACTGGGAATTTTATTGGTCAGGGTAAGTCGGTGATTTAAAATTTTTTTCGCAAAAGTCAGGGAATTTCTATAAGAGGCACTGTAATAACTGTCAAGGATAATAAGTTTAACTTTTTTCAATTTTAATTTCAACTTGTTTTATTCTGTTTGTAAAAGATTCTATATTAAAAATATAACCAGATTAAGATTCTGGTCTTTGAATACGAATTGTAACGGAAAATGAAAAATTGGTCAGGGAAAAATTAGAGAATTTTCAAAATGAAGTTTTACGGCCACCCTAATATAATGTTCCTGTCATTAATTTATTTGCCTTTTATTTCTATTTTTTGTGCAGCTTTTTTCTTCTGAAAATGATATTTTTAGTTAAAAATGTTATTATCTGGTTGAAAATTATACAGTTTTATTAAAAATGTATCCTTCTTGGTTAAAAATTCACATTTTTGTTGAAAATTCGTGTTTTTGGGTTTTAAATTCAACTATTTTAGCAGAAAATTAACTTTTTATTGAAAATTAATATTTTGGTGTTGAAAATTCAACTGAAAGATTTCTTTCTTGAAAAGTCGTCTTTTTGCTTTGAAAATTCATTTATTTTACTAGAAATTTAATCTTATTTGTGGGCTAAAAATGCAACTGTTTGCTTGAAAATTAGTCTTCTTTGGATGAGGATTCAGTTACTTTGTTGAAAATTTGTCTTTTTTGCTTGAATTCAACTGTTTTCATTTTAAAATTAAAATCTATTTTTTGGTTGAAACATCTACTCTACTCCTATATTATTCGTGGAGAATTCATCTTTTTTTGATTGGAAACTGATCTACTTGGTTGAAGGTTGAACCACTTGGTTAGAAAATTTAATTTGTTGTTGTTGAAGATTCATGATTGTAGTTGAAAATTAATCTATTTGCTTGACAATTTACCTTTTACATTTACGGTTGAAAATGTTTCTTTTTTATATGAAAATTTAACGATTTTGTTGAAAATGCATGTATTTTGTGGAAAAATTGTCTTTTTTTTGTAAAACGTTAATCTTCTTGATTGGAAATTCGTCTTTTTGGTTGTAAAGTTCAACTCCTTTGGTAGGGATTTCATTTTTTGTTGTTAAAAATGCCACTATTTCATATTTTGTTGCAAAATTCGTCTTTGTATATTGAAAACTTCACTATTTGGTTAAAAATTCCACTACTTTGTTGAAAATTTAATTATTTGGTTGAAAATGTAACTATTTTGGTCGAAAATTTAACTTTTTTGTTGAAATTCATCCTTTCGGATTGAAAATCAATATTTTATGGTAGAAAAGTCATATTTCTTGGTTGAAATACATTTTTTTATTTTAGCCAGAGATTGTTTTACGCGATTTAAAAGATATTCCATGTTACAAATGTTACAAGATTAAAATGCTACACTTTGAATATTAATAGCCAGGGAAAGTTAAAAAATGATAAGAGAATAATCAGGGAAAAGTCAGGGAATTTTGAAAATAAAGTTTTTCGGCCACCCTGAAAATGTTGGCGCCAAATTTTATTAAAGTTGGCATATTTTCAAATATTCAAATCCCAATGATTATTAATGTGATTATAAAAATTACTATACATGTATATAGTAATACAGATTTTTCAGATTGTTGACAAATGAATAAATTGAATTGCTATGTGTTCAATATGTTAACAGAACATCTGAGCATGAGACAAGAGAGTATTGAGACGTCCCTTCTGAATTATGCTCGGTCTACAACTATCGATCTCGCTCAATTTGCCCCTTGGCTTGTTAATTATTGTTGCACCTAATTAGTCGCGTGAACGGATCGCGCTTTCGGGCGTTTGCTCGCTTGTCACGCCTGCAACCAACCAAAGTGAGGTTAGGTCGCACGAAGCACATGCCTCTAATAAATACAGGTGCATTTGTGTGCAGGCATATCTGTTCGTAATATGTATGCATGAGCAAAAAGGAGGCACACACTGGAATGACAGAAAATCGATATATACAAGCGTAGGCCGATGATTTCGATTAACGAATTAGTGTTTGGCATTTCTGGATTTCATTTTATCCGCTTCTGTCGCTATTTCAAATTGGCGTTTTATTTTATAGAGACAAAGTAATCATTTTATTTATAATTTGATGGTTTTGATTGTTGTTTGACTGTGCGATGCGTCATTCGGAATTTCGATTTACGCCGAATATTATTACACGATTTACATGTGATTGGTAATTATCGTCAAGTAATATGCAATATCGATTGTCATTATTGCCTTTAAATTCAGTTCTTTTTAATTCACGGTTTGGTAGTTTTTCCGATTTAGATGCTTTTTTACCTGAAAAGCTTTTAAATTCACGATATTTCTGGTTTTATTTTTTTCGCCTCTGTCGCTATGATCCAAGAATGTATTTTGTTTCTTCATATTGATACAGATTCTCGTATCAATTAAATACCACTGTAGCAGAAACGCTACCGGAAGATTTACTGTGTTTCGATGCCTTAAAATCTCAATTTTATTGATAATTTGAAACTTTTGAATTTATAACCTTTACATTTCGAAACGTTGTAATACATTTTTCCGAAATAACTAGTCTAATGTATATATTTTTTCTTTGTTACAGGTGAGTTCATTTTTTCCGACTTAACTTATTAAAAGAGGTTATGGGTAAGTAGAAATTATCTCAAATTGTATTATCAGTGTGTCTACCTGGCCGGGAAGTCGGGAAAACCGAGAAATAACCCGGAATTTGTTGTGGATCGTGATAAAAAATCCAATTTTCAGTTAAAATAAAAAATATCTTCGCAAGATATGGAGATGCTGAATGAGAATAAAAAATAATTTAAAAAAATTATCCTGTCACAGTTATTTAGTTTTATTATTTTAGTTATTTTTCACGGCATGTCAAACCGTCTTTGCTAACAATACGAAAAAAATGAATTTTTTTTTTGTCATTAAATGATAATAATTTAAAAAAATGACAATGCTAAAAGGTTGCTTTTGGACAGGCAATTATAGTAAAGAATTGTAATTTTGTATCTGGGACAGGGAATTTCAGTAAAGCAATATAATTTTGACAATTGGGGCAGGGAATTCACATAAAGAATTATAATTTGAGATAGAACTGGGAATTTCCGTAAAAAATTAAAATGTCACTTTAGGTTCACCATAGAACAGGAAATTTGGTTAATAATTATAATTTGACTATGAACAGGGAATTTTTTTTACACGGAACGTGAATTTTGGAAAAGAACTTTAATTCTGATGTAGAAGAAGGGGAAAACTTTGAAAAGGGGAGTTACTGTATTTATAAATTATGATAGTAAAGTTTGCTAATAAATATAATTCTGACTTGAAACAG
>CAKNWU010326166.1:0-14785 GCA_932072015.1 Andricus quercustozae
ACAAGCAATGTTCAAGTATTCTCCAACAATCACTATCGAAGAGGTAAAGAAAGCTCTAACGCACACGAAGAACATCTCCGCTGAAGGACCAGATGTTATCAAGAACTTCTCGTGAAGGAAGCTTACTTCGGCACAACAGCATCTTGCCTGCATCGTCACCTTATATGTAAAGCCAGAGACGCCCATTACTCAGTGGCTGGTGTTAGGGCGCACTGTACTCTTACCGAAGAAAGACGTCTTGTTTAACTCAAAGAACAGAATCCAAGAACATGCCTGAGCACGATGTATGAGATCTTTACAGCTATCCTGAACGATAGGATTGTTTGAAGAATTTAACATTTGTGGAGAGAGATGTACGAACAACTGCCCAAAAAGCCTGATAATAGACAGGTTCATCTGTAAAGACGCAGCAGTCCACTAGCGCTGCCTGTCGATGGTCTGGATTGACGACCGGAAACTTTTTATTTAACCTCCAATAAACTTATCACCTGTCTGTTGGAAAGCTTAAAGGTTCAGCCACACATAGTGATATACATAAAGAGATTGAGGCTTCTTTGGAACACTAGATTCACAATCTCATTTGGAAATTATCGTGTGACAACGAACAGTACCACGTTCTAGAGGGGTGTCTTTTAGGGCAACACCATGAGCCCTCTCCGCGATTGCATTGCACTTCTGGCACTATTTCTCGCACTACGCAATTCTCCTGGGTACGTCTGCGGCGACACTTATTATCGCGAGCATAAGGTCATTCATGTATTTTATTTGGATGACCTGAAGATCTATGCTTCTAGTGTAACACAGCTTCTGAATGGTTCAAGTGTCGTCGATAGGTACACAAGAGAGATTGATGTGGACACTGGATGCGACATGCGTGCCAAGATTCATCTGAAGCAAGGACGAATTACTGGCGCTTCCGAGGACCCTGAGCTTGTGGATATGAGTGTTATTAGACGCCTTGACGCTGGAGAGATTTATCAATACCTAGTAGTGCCTGAAATCCGCTTTTATGATATAGATTTAGGTGTTTTAATCTGTCACCGTCCCGGCTCTACTCTACTCGTTTAGGGTTGTACCTGCATATGCAGGAGAGCTTGGAAATCAATTCATCAGTTCAGCGATTGTACATCCCACGACTTCAAGACGGGCGCAAACTTCTAAATCTGCAATGTCTTTATAGCCGAATTATTTTGGGTGCAGCTTACGTCGTCGCAAATGGAAGGGAACCTTTTCTAAAAATGGTCGGCAATCTCGAGATGATCAGAAGTAAGTAAAGTGCATTACTACATCTAGATGCCTCGCTTCCAAAGGCCCAACTAAAGAACGCAGAGGTTGAAAACTTCAACCAACAGCTCTTCAACAAGAAAATGAATTGAAACTCGGAAACGTAAAGGAAGATCAGGTAACAAGTGAGTAACCCCAAAGTGCTTTCTTAAGTCTAACTGAGCCGTCGTTCGTTTTTCACGGCACCTCGTACTTACTCCAATAAATATAGAATAAAAATGAATTTTTAATCATTTTGAGTTCATTCATAGTCAGCCAGCTAACAGAATTTTGAAATAAGATTTTTAGGGATACACTTCGGAATATCCTTAGACAGAGCAAGAGGAATTTAAAAATTTATTAAAAAAAAACAATTAATAATTTTCTTCTGACGCTCTGCGCCTTCTGGACTTCTCTAACTGGTAGCGTTTCGTTTATAGAGCGAATTTTTAGCAACGGAAAACTTCGAGGGAGATGGTTTTTAATTATAGTACAAAGAAGTTTTCTGGAAAATTGTATCCCAATAGAATGGATATTGAAGAACTTATTAATATCTAAAGACGCTAGCGGTTTTTTGTCTCGCGCGCGGACTCTAGCGAGAGTCTCAGCTGTGATTCTTGGATACAGTTTACCGGCGCAAATGCTTACCGCGGCCTTCCTGAGATTCACCGAATTCTGAAATTTCATTAAAAAATGGTAAACGTGATAAAAAATTCAAACGTTCTTCAATCTAATCACATGTTATTTCGTACTCCTCAGGGGGACAGAAACATTTCGGAAGGCATTTTCAGGTGGAAAACGACATTTTAGAAAAAATGCCCCACAAAAGTTACTCACTTTTTACCGTAGAATCGAAATCAATAAAGAAAAATATGTCATTCCATTTTCAAAAAAATGACTTCCAGTCCGAACAGACCACTTCCGGTGAGAGCCGGAAGTTTAAAATACCTTCAATCGATAGGACACAGTCCATTTACTATTAGGAGGTACTGAATTTTTAATTTTATTAGTTTTCAGATTTTAAAAGGGGTGGACGGGTAGTCTGAGACACCCTGTATATATATTTATTCGATCATTTATTTAATCACACCAGCATATTCAATACAAGAGATATCTCTTGTAAACTCAATGGTAACAGTTGTGATGAGAAAATATATTGTCAAAACCTTAAATTAAAACCCACAAAAGAAAATTGAAATCAGAGCGTGTTATTCATTGATATAGACTGATTTCACACTTTTCCTTAAAATATAAACCATACATCCTTCAGTCCTTCAGTAGCCAGCAGGAGATTTACTTGAAGGACATTTATTAGGTCTTTAGCATTTTCCACGAAGTTTCAGACCTTTGAGTGCTGAAATAATTATTAACATTTATTATTAGCTTAGACAATTATATATGGGAAAAACTAAAGTAAAGTTTTTTGAAATATCTTATGAAATTCGACTTCAGATAATTTTTATCAGGAGGCTGGTAAAAATGATAGGACGTCGGATAATAGCTGTTGTCAATTGTTTGCAACGATTTATCCAACTACAGAAAAATAAAAATCCCTCTGATTTACTGTAAAAGATTTTATTGTATCCCATCCTTATATATGCAGGTAATTTTTCGTGTAAGAATTGAATAGCTTTTAAAATTAGTCTAAATAAGTCAAAATATTGTTGGTGCAACTTACGCGTTTTACAACCATTGAGACATCCTACGTAAAATTTATTGTAGTACAGTGTCTTATTACCCTCAAAACAGTATGGTTCTACATCTTTCTGAGTATGGAATTTCTGAAAGGATATAATTTTTTTGATTTATTCACATGTTTCCTGCAGGGAATCAAATTTTTTATTTTAAAATGAGAAAACAAAATTTGTTTAGGCTTACTTCGCAATCTAATGCGCAATATCCTGTCATGGCAGAGGAAATTGTCAGCAAATGCAGTAAACTTCCAACTGCGGTAAACATACAAGACATAGCAATTATTTTTCGGTATTAATATAAATGGTGACGGCACAACCACATAAAATACATTTTCTTTCACCAATGCAAAGATTAGACAATTTATATTTGAAGAATTCAATTGTTGTAAGTCATGCAACTACCCCATTTAGAAATAATGCAATTTAAAATAGAGTACCCCCCCCCCCAACTGTGGATTTGCACCGATCAATTCCGGTGCGACTTTAAACTTTATTTGTTGAACAATAGCAGATATTTTAAAGTAAAAAAATGTTAAATTGAGTTTTAAATTATATATTTTAAAATTGTTAATTAATTGTTACATTTCATAAAGATCACTTACTCAGTAAATACGAGATTATTGTTGCCCTCATGATGAAGAACTGAAAGAATTAAACCCAACTCTCTTGGATCTGAATATGAAGATATTGATGAAAAAGGCTATTAAAATTGTCGTATAATAAAAATGAGCATGTGCTGCGAACATAGTTTCAATATTTCATGCCACATTTTTATAATGCAAGCGTATTTTTTATTTTCATTGCAATTTTTTTTACAAAACAAAGTAATAATTCCAGTATGGTAGTACATAACTGGATAACCAATATTTGTATCAAAAGTTGTATTTTTTGCATCAGAAATTCCCAAAGATCTAGTAAATAAAGATAATATCAAAATATGATTTTTTATGCAATAACTTTAAAAGAAACTTTTGAATACAATTTTTAATTCCAATAGTTTTTTTGAACCTTTTCGCATTTATATTTTTGGAAATCATTATTATTTAATTAAAATCAAAATAAACTTTCCTACTTTTTTCGCATTTTTAGCAAAAAAGCGTTCGTCTAGCTTTGATATCACTGCCAACCTTGAATTGTAAGCCTTTGTTTTTTCTAGTTTGTTGATTCATGATGAATCGATTTTGTTTGTTTATAATTTAATGGTGGGCACCCCCAGATTTTCAAAAATATATCTATCAGTTATGTAAAACATTTTTAAAATCTATGATTGCTGTGCATATAGTGAGTCGAATTAATTACAAAATTAATCGTAAAGAAAAAGCAAAGTGTTCGGGCAAGTGCTCGTCCAATGAGTACCATATAATTTTTGGACCCCCGGGCCCCCTCACTGATCACCGTACTTTTGTTACCCTCCTGCTCCAACGAAAATTAACGTAGCCCAAAATTCTCTCAAAACAGGGTAAATACGGTTATTATTATTAGTATTCTTATACCATTGCGCCATTTCCATTTTTTGTGTGGATGGGTATATAGGTATAGGGTAGATAGGTATAAAGGTGTAAGTTATCGATATTTTACATTGATCTAGAATTCATGGTGTTATTTATTTAAATGGCACGTTCATTTCGCAACACTGACCCAGGTTGCTGATCAATCTCTCTAGTGATCACCCCACGTGAAGAGCCTCACAAAAGTGTTATGTGGTGTTCGCCACTTGGGCCCATTAGTATCCAAGATCTTTGTTTCAGGCCTGATTTAAAACAATTGAGGAATAATAGAAAAAACAAATATTTTAAATAAAATTAATGTATGTTGAATTTTCGACCAAAAAAAGACTTCATCAACGTAGTTGAATTTTCTACCTAAATAGATGCATTTTAAAGTACATGGTTAAATCTTCCAAGAAAAAGATTAAAATTCAACAAAAGAAGTTGAATTCCCTAGACAAAAGACGATTTTTTGAGAATACAGTTGAATGATAAATTGTATGCCATCAAGAATGAATTTTCCATCCAAAGGAACAAATTTTTAATGAAACAGTTGAATTTTCAAAACAAAAATACAACTTCATCAAAATAGTTGAATTTTCAAAACAAAAATACAACTTCATCAAAATAGTTTAATTTTCAACATACAAAGATGCATTTCCAACCAAATGTTCGAATCTTTCAACAACAAAAATTAAAATTCAAACAGAAACCGTTAAATTTGCAAGCCAGAAAGAAGAACTTTTTAGAAGACAGTTAAAAGATGACTTTTGTAACAAAAGACGAATTTTCAACGAGTTGAATGGAAGACAAAAATTTTTTAACAAAATAGTTGATATCTTAACCTAAAAGGTGAATTTCAACAAAGAAAGATGACCTTTCTACAAAAAAAGAAAAATTTTCAACCAGTTGAATTAAACTCAAACAAAAACGAATTTTTAACATTATAGTCGAATTCTCAACTCTTGAAGTATAAATTTTTTACCAAAAATGGAATAGTTAAATTTTCATACAAAAAAATTAAGTTTCACACACAGTTTTACAACACGAGTTGAATCTCGAACCAAACCAGATTAATTTTTAACCAAAAAGTTGTATTTTTTAACAGAAAAGACGATTTTTTAACAACAAAAAATTAATTCTTAACAAAGTAGTTAAACTTTCGTACAAGTAGTTGAATTTTTCACCACAAAAGAATACTTATTGTAAAGATACTTGCATATTTAACAAAATATATTAATTTTATCCAAATGCAAGAATGTTTAACCAAAAATGATATACTCTGAACCAAAAATATAATAGTAGACTTTTTAAATAAGGAAAGGTGGATTTTCTTAATGGATACTGTTAATTCACTTCACATTTAAGCAAAAAGCGCTATGTTTTCTAAGTTCGTAACATTACTTCGACTTTGAAATAAAAAACAAATTAGTTATTAATTTTTTTTTGTAACACAAAGATTATATTTCTAAATATTTTTATAAAAAGTTTAAAATTGTTCAGTTACATATACACTACGAAATAGAACTAAAACCCCTTCGGGAAAGATGTCTTGTCGTACTGTAAACATAGTTTTAAACAAAAAGTATTCATGTTGATTTAACATTATCCCTGTTAAGGCTTTACTTACGGATTGATTATTTTAAAACAAAGTCAGGCTAATTAGAAAATTGACCCAGAGTAGTTTTTGTTTAGTTTAGCTAAGTTTATAGGCGGACCGGGAGTCCTGATGGGGCCCTCTGGCACTTAAGCTGTAAAGCCTATTTTGGCAAACTCACCATTATCAAGCCTTATGAGTCCAAGGCGAGCTTTTGGTTTTATGCCAGTATCTTTTGGAACCTCGCAGTGTCCAGGATGCTCTTTGATTCCTCGCAGGAGCCCCTCTAATCTTCCGTTTGTAAATTCTTATATTTTTATTGTACTGACACTGAGCCGTCATACAGATGTCCTCCTGAACATATCAATTGACAGTGATACACTTTTTTTACTAAGAGCGCTTTTTTGCATGTATGACGCATCACACATGCGAATTTGCTAATGGAAAACGGACTCTTGGTTGTTGCTGTCATATCGCTGCAATAGTGTATTAATTATCTCATGCTAGATACTTATCCCAAGTTTTTAAATCAGCGAAAATACTAAGTGATGTATTCAAGAAAATAATTAAATTCCAGTAATTGAAAGTGACAGTGACGAAGGAAAAAATAAATAATTACGTAAAAAGTATTCGGTTTTGTGAGAGGCGAGGAGAATCACACTAAAAAAGCAGCCCCATAAGGAGTTCAAAATCGTATCGCAACCTCCTCGTGGTGAACTCTGAAAACTATAATTTGTATAGGCCAACTCAAGGCGATTCTTATTTAAATACTAATATTCTGTACTAATTTTTTTTCGTGAATATTTTTCAACTATTTCGTTTGTTGTGACACGTAATTTCACAGCAATCAAAAGTTCACTACAGGGTGAAGTTTTAAAAATGCGCATTTGTTTTTCATAATTTATTATGCAAAAGAAATGAAAAATAAGTGATTCCTTAAAATACAAGTGCACCATTATATCAGCCAACCGGTTAATTAAACTAATAAAGTGTCAACCGAACAGTGGTTTTTTATGTAAATTTAAAAAAAAATAAACCACAAAAAATCTGAAAAAAATGTAAATCGAAGCAGACAGTTCAAGGATTGTTTTGAAAAAAATTAGAGGTGTACCTCCAAAACATAACAAAACATTTTTTGATTTTACTACCTCCCTCTATATCTCCTAAAAAAGTGAAATTTTAAGGTTGAAATTTGCAGGATTTTATATGCCCATAGATGTCAATATATGGTGCCAATATAGGCTTGATACGTGCGGGGTCCATTTTTACACGATAAAGGCCCTTTATCGTAGGGATGAATCATACCGAGATTATTTTTATACTCAAATCAAAGAGTCAAATTATTTTAAATTCCCTTTAGCTGAACATACCAGAAATAACATGATAATTAGATAATTAGCCTTTGAGTGTTCAATTAGCAGTGAGTAATGCAGAGTTTGCAAATATTTTAAACGGAGCAAAACCCTATCATGGCCACAGAACAGTTATGCGAGTAAAATAATCACAGACACAATAGAGATAGAGAAGACAGCTTTTATAATGACTGTTATGATGAACGTAAAAAGGCAAACAAATATGATGATAGCAATATAAGAGACATATACTATGACAAGGAAAAAGAAATAGATTAAGAGTAAAAAAATTGAGGTTCTTATGAATTGTATAATTGGTACAATAGAACAAGGAATGATAGATTCGAGAATTGGAGGGATAGAAATAATAAAGATGAAAGACAAGTGTAAGACAGGTACAGAAATAATACAAGCAGACATGAAAGACGTGACGATTACGAAAAAAAAGCAATATAAGGTTCCGATAGCAGCAACTCTGAAAGTGATAAAAATAATTTTCTGGCCGCAAAATAAAATAAAAAAATTTTTCTAAAACAAGTATTGAATGAAAAGCAGACAATCCAAGATAATATTAAAGATAAAATATCGAGTAGAAGAAAAGAAAAATTGTGTGTCAGTAAAATTTAACAATTCAACGGAATATGATATTGAATTTTATGAAAAAGGAATAGCATCAGTTTGAAATATAGAAAATTTATATTCGACTGAGAAAGAGGCATTGTTTTATTTATTAACAGTCAATGGCGAAGTTCTTTCAGACGATCCTGGATGTACTAATGTGTATAAAAACATGATTAGAGTAAATAATCCAAGAATAGTGATACGTTGAAATCACCCAATACAGGTGGCAAAACACAAATACGTGAAAAGTGAAATAAAGCGAATGATAGAACTTGCAATCATTAAATCATCCATACGTTCATTTTGTAATCCGATCAGAGTTGAAGATTAAAAAGATAGGAGAGTTATAATTTGCTTAGATAGATCTTTTATAATTAAAAAAATAGATCCTGAGCATGAAGGACCGCCAAAAATAGTAAAAGGAATGACTTGACAATTTTGCAAAGTAGCTTTTGGTTTAAAAACTGCAGGAATGCAAATACAGAATTGCAATTAGAAACAGAGGAAACTGTTTCCATTTATGTTGACTATATGATAGTTACATCGAAGACATTCTCATAAAATTTACAGCATTTAGATTCACTGTTCAAAAAGTTAATAAAGGCAGACTTTATATTTAAGCTGGATAAGTCAATGTGGTGTAGAAAAGAGGTTGAATTTCTTGGTTATAAATTAATAAAAGAAGGGATTGAAATATATTAAGGTCGAATAAAAGCTATGTTAGGAATTCTGGAACTAAAAAATATAAAAGTCCTGCAAAGTGGACTCGGTGCATTTGGTCATTAACGTAGGCTTACGCATAAGTATGCAGAATTTATAAAGCCACTTGGCGATATTTCGAGTTCAAAACAAAAATTTATTTCGACTGAAAAACATTTGATAGCGTGAAAAGAAATAAAATAACAACATCCTGGATACTCTGATTTTAGCGCACTAGATTTTATTTCCGATTTTTAGCGAAATATGTCCATCTAGCGGACTATATCAGTTTATAACACACTCTGATTTCAATTTTGATTTCAAATTTTTATTTGGTGACTAGTTAACTTCGTATGAAGATCTGGCAAAAAAACCAGTTTTAAATGTTCCTTCAAACACATCTAACTTTTGAAATAATAAATACATTCTTCAGTTTTTCATCCTAATTTAAAACGATTTTCTCCACACAATGTCATAATAAATCTAGAAAGTACAATAGTAATAACCTGAATCGAAGATTATATAAATTTGAGGATATCAGGTTAACCATATTGTCCTTAAATTTTTATTATTTGTGACTTATACTACACAAATATTGTGTTTATAGTATTTTAAATCAAGAATAAGAGGATCAATAAATAATGCGTGGTATAACCAATATTCGTATTAAACAAAAATATTTTATCTTATCTATTATTTCTAATTTTACTATCCAGCCATTTTTAATTCATCAAAAAAGATTAGTTAAATACCCAGAGTAAGTCTATATACGGAAAAGGGTCCATATCATCTCACATGCGGCAAGTCGCGCTGTGGGAAGTCACACCCACGGCATGTCACACCTGCGGCATGTCACACCTGCGGCATGTCACATCTGCGGCATCTCTACCTAGCGGCTTCCCTCCCGTGCGGCATTTCTCACAGTGAAATTGTCATTTTTGCGGCATCTGTCGCCAGTGGCAACTCTCCTAGTGGCATCTCTCCTTTTCAACAAAAATGTTAAGTCCAAATAAAAATGGCAAAACTGCAGCGAGTCTCCCAGGACTTATTGTCTCTCGGGCGGCATCTCTCATCCGGCAAAAATTTTTAAGTCCATATTAAAATGGCAAATCTGCGGCAAGTCTCTCAGGACTAATTGTCACATCTGCGGCATCTCTCACCCGTGGCAAGACTCTCCAGCGGCATCTATCGCCCAAGAAAATTTTCTATATAGTTGCAAGCATGGCAAAACTGCGGAAAGTCTCTCCAGCGGCATCTCTCCCCCAAGAACATTTTCTATATAAGTAGGAATCTATATTATCATCAGAGATGATAATTCTTCAATCATTTGAGAAAATCGACAATCGAAATTTTTATCAGAAAAAAAAATCGCTCTCCTCTCACTCTACTGGGATTCGAACACCAGATGAACTGATTTCCGGTCAGGTGCTCTAACCACTTGAGCTACAGAGGGATCAGAGATAGATACTAATTTTCTGATATACGCTAATTTAGCAAGGTGTTATACAATATTCAAGTAGGAATCTGTATTATCATCAGAGATGGTAATTCTTCAATCAGTTGAGAAAATCGACCACACAAAAATCATTTGATCTGGTGTCCGAATCCCAGTACAGTGAGAGAAGAGCGATCTTTTTTTCTGATAAAAATTTGAATTTTCTATATAGTTGTAAGGATGGCAAAACTGCGGCAAGCTTCCCGAGCGACATCTCTCCCCCAAGAAAATGTTCTGAATAGTTCTAAAGATGGAAAAAATTCGGCAAGTCTCTCCAGCAGCATCTTTCGCTCGAGAACGAGGACAACGAGACAACGTGGCCTAATGAACAGAAAGTAATATAATAACTTAGTATCGAACACTTCATACTAAAATCCATTAAATTGAATGATCAATCAGTTTACTTTCAGTTCCTCACTCACAAGACAAAAATTTACAAAACATTAAACCTTCTGTTAAAGCCTTGACCTTTATGTGGTATAACCATACGAACGATAGAGAACAGTAACACTGTATAAATTAAGCCATAATAAAATTGGATTTGAGTTGAAATTTTATTATTCAGTAAAAGCGCCATGTACAAAAAAGGAGATATGTTTTGCAGAAACTTTGACCACTCACACCTCACCTTCCTGATGCTTGTTCTATTATTACTACTGTCTACAAAATTTCTATACGAATAAGTAAATATATGATTTCTGAAGAATATAGAATTTACATTTATTCCTTCAATTTTACAGAATTGAAACATATTATTAGGATAATTTGTATCTATTGGGGGCTTGCGCGGTTTTAATATTTTCCCAGGTTTAGAAACTAATCCTTTAAGTATTTACATAAATACTTACTTTGAAATCATAGGGAAGTGACGGTGTAGATGGGATAGTAAATAGCTCTGGGAAGGCTTGCTGCTTTTTCACAAGTTTTTATAAATAAGAAATTGTTCTTGGGCGATAGATGCCGCTGGGGAAATTTGCCGCTGTTTTGTCATCTTTAGAACTACTCAGAAAATTCTCTTGAGGGAGAGATACCGCTCGGGAAACTTACCGCAATTTTTCCATCATTACAACTATATAGAAACTGTTCACTATCCTTCGCGTCTGTGACTGACTAATGAAAAAAGAGCAGTTTTCTGCAGAGCGGGAAACCTTGAATTCAGTATTGTTTCAAGACGTCATGGGAATACGTCTCAAGACGTTTTCGAGAAAATATTAAACACGCAAAAGTCATAAATGTACAAATAGTACTATTTCTCAAGTGTAGAATCTATTTCCTCAGTCATGCTCCATTTTTTTGTCGATTCACGACCTTTCAGTTTCACAAAATAAAATAAAATATCCTAAATCTAGGCTCAAATTTTGGACAGTTGCTTGTATCTCGTGAAACTGCAAGGTCTTCAAGCGATAAAAGGATGAAGAAATAGAATCGCGCAAATGCATTCTACACTTGAAAAAATTACTATGCAGACCTTTATAACTTACCTTCACGTTTCGGAGATTTTCTCCAAAAACTCGTATAACATGTAGTAATATTTCTGACGGCTGGCATTTTCACCTATCGACGTCATGCCACAAAACTGACTATTCCGCGAAATATTTGCGTCGCTTTTTGATTCTATAATGCTGATTTTTAGTTGGCGCATTTTCGTACGCCAACAAAAACACTAATGCCTACAAAGACTAATGGACCGCGACATTTTTAACTGCGCAATAAGCCGAGACCCCCTGAACCGATATTGCGTAATATACGCGACAGAGTATTCGCGCATTTGGCCCTTCCGAGGCGAAAGTCGAAACCGTCTTTCGCCCTACGCGCTGAGAAACTGCGTGGGCCAGCTGTTCTAGGAATGGCGGGTGCATTTATTTGTATTATTATTGATAGTATTTAATATTGATTTCAAATCACCTGCGCTTTTGGTCTGAAAAAGTAGCGACAAGCGGCGCATCGATACAAAAACGGGGTAGCCAATGAACATCGTTGATAAAAATAGACTGCCCACTCGCGGTAAGGGTGGGGCCCCCTCCAGCATTGAAAATAACGACTCCCTACGTTTCAAGGACGTTGAAATTTTGGAGGTTTTACTGTACTTAGAAAATTTTCTTGGGCGATACATGCCGCTGGGAAGGCTTGCCGCAGTTTTTCCATCTTTACAACTACTTAGAAAATTTTCTTGGGCGATGGCTGCCGTTGGAGAGACTTGCCGCGGATGAGAGATGCCGCAGAGAGACTTGCTGCATCTGAGATTATATGGACCCACGGACAACCTGCTTCTCTACGAAATTTTCCTCATCTAGGGACAAACCCTGACATACTGCCCGGGTAAAAATATTGGGTCATGATTTTGTCTTGGGCAAAGACCAACCAAGACAATTTTAAGATATTCTGTATGTCTAGCTCGCGAGACGGAACCAGACTATTTTTGATGTCTTAAGACGAATATTCTCGACTTGAAGGCAAAAATTTATATCTTGAGACCAAGGCCTCCGAGGGTCATCACTAATCCACTTTAAACTTTATAGAATGTTTATATTATTTATCTACATAATATTCATGGTTAATGTTTAAATAAGTTTATTGATTTGCAATAATTATGTCTTTTGGATGGCGAGTCTAAAAATGTTGTCCATTTTTTCCTATCTCCATCAGTTCACTAGATACTTCTGGAAAGTGACAGTTTTAATCTTTTTATGGAAAATTTTATACGCCTGCAGTTGTTGAGACAGACAGGTTCTGAATTTCTAATTTAAAAATTAGTTATTACAAAATTACAAGTTTTAGCGGTTATAAAATTTTAATCCTCAGTAGATGTCCATTATTTGGTCCTGACCTAGCTACCTGATTCCTGGAAGTGGCAGGCCCTGCCGGTGGGGTCCATAGTTTATAGAGGTCGGAGATAATGAACAATAAAATTTAGAAACGAAAACTTTTGTAATTTTGACCCTGGAAAATGTTAAGGCCACACACTATTAATATAGTTTTCTTTAAGAGCAATTCGGTATATTTTTTAGGACCTACACTCCTTGTCTTAAGACAAGACTAGCTGGTCTTGTCTTGGCACATCTACAGCCATAAATGCGAGAGAAGTCCGGATATCTCCAATGTCTAGCTGGTGAGACGGAACCAGACATGATGGTCTTGAAGACTATTGAAGAGATTCAAGACAAAATCAAGACCAAATATTTTTACTCGAATGGGTGAAAATTATTTTCATATTTGTATCCAGCGCATCAACATACATATAGATATCATGCCTGAACAGTTTCCAGATTATTTCAATACCACGGGTATTCTCATACCCGACAGAGATGATTTTCTAGGGGAATTTCCACGTCCAGAGGAAAACCCTCACGGTACTGGGGGAAAATTAATGTTATATTCGTGTGAAGCGTACCAAAATACATGAAACTATCATGCTCTGACCTGCTTCCTAAATATTTCAATACCAAATGTTAATTCATACCCTGCAATGTCAGATTCGTGTTCAGCGCACCAAAATAGATGAATATATCATGCTCTCACATGTTTCCAGGCGATTTTAATATCAAGGGTTATTTCACACCCGACAAAGCTGATTAGGCGCTGGGAGAAACTAGTGTCAGATTTGTATTTAGAGCACTAGAATACATAAAGATATCATGCTCTAACCTGTTTCCAGTCGATTTCAATACCAAAGTTTATTACATACCTGACAAAGCTGATTTTCTGGGGAATTTTCTACACCTAAGGGGAAAAACTGAAGTGCTAGGAAATGGCTCATGCCAAATTGATATTTAGTACGCCAAACTACATAAAGATATCATGCCTGACTTGTTTACAAACCATTTCAATAATAAGGGTAATATCATGCCCAAAGAAGCTGATTTTCTAGGAAATTTTTCGCCTCCAGGGAGAATCAATGACGTGCTGGGGAAGAACTAAGGACAGATTTGTGTTTAGCGCCCCATAATGCAAGTAAATACCATATTCTAAAGTCCCGCGCACAGCACTTTTTTTGTGTGCACACTTCGAGACCTTGGGTCTCGTCTCACCTCTTCTACCGGGGCAGTCCCTGGAGATCAATCAAGCGCGACACTCAATATCCACGAGCAATGCTGCAATCAGCTCGAAACACAAAAACGTCGACAATCGACGTTGGCAATATTAGAATACAGAGTACAACCAAAACTTAATGCAATCTTGAAAAACAACAAAAACAATACATCACTCGGACTCGAAAAGCACTCGCGGATCTCCGGAAATCAACCACAATCCATCTCTCATATTGAAAATGTTCACTTTAGTCTCCCTTAGTAGTCAATAAATCTAGGTCAATGACCCTGACCATCCCAATCTCTATAATCCTCGGCCTTGTTTCCTACCATTAGCAACATAAAGTATAGATTTAAATATAATTTCTCGTCAAAACCCCACATTCGATGTTTTTGACTTTTATTCACAAAAACTCGAATATCTCCTAAACTGTGGTCAACAAAGTGCCCTGTCTTTGCGAAACAACACATGCTGTAACCACACAGAGGCATATACAAATACCAAAATTTATCAATCAGATAATCTTATATGTGGAGTTAATTTCTCGG
>CAKNWU010326169.1:4302-14479 GCA_932072015.1 Andricus quercustozae
ATTGGTTTTTAAATTTTAAAATGAAAAATTTACCCGTAGAAGTGACCCCTCACGAATTCGTGAATCTTTTCTTTGCTGACCGCGTGCAAATTCTGAAACTCGTGCAGCGCCGAAAATTTCTTCACGTTTAATCCGTTGGGTGTGATTATGTCGGGTTTTCTTTTCAGCAAATGTTCAGCCTCCAAACCTGTAATATCTGATACTGTTGTGAAAACGTGTGCGAGATGGGATGCTGCACGTTCCATGCAATATCTGTGATAAATCTGGCGCTTTCCTGCCTCTTCGTCTACACTGAACTACAAAATAAAAATATTTAAATTTTTTATTCAATTTTTTAGAAAGACAAATTAAATTTGTAGAGAAATTGTTGTGGTAGAAAAGTTTACCTTGTCCAAATTATTATAAAAGTCAGTTTTTCCTGCGCAGAGGTATCTTCCAAGAAGAGTTGCATGCGTAGTGAAAACAGTAGCCACCTCTACGTGTCTCGTCCGTAAAGCTATTAAACCAACCCCAGCTTGCCATTCGTGACAGTGAACGACAATTCGAGGTGGAGCTGTTGAAAATTCCTCTGCAGCTTTTCTGTCGAAAATCATCATTTTTATCAATAATTACTCCCAAAACATATTCAAGAATGAGACATGCTAGATAAATTTGGAAAATAATAGAAAAATAGCGGCATGAAAATTGGTAGGTAATAGGTCTCTAAATCACACAGGCCTCGTATCCACTAGCATGCTTTGAAAAAAGTCGCATAAGTGACAAGTCGCATGAAATTTCGACAAATTTCATTTTAACGAAGAAAATTAGAAAAAATAATAAATAATATGTAGTAACTTGAATTGCCTTCTTTCTAGCAAAAAATCTGATGGATTTGCAAATTATACTTGCACAAATAAAATTAACTGTTAAACCTATTACATTTTTTATTTTTATAAAATATAAGGGTTGCAAAAATTGAACAAAACAGTATTGTAAAGAAATCCCATAATATGATATTCATAATTTTGCATTCTATGCAGGTATTTTGATGTTTTGTTATCTTTCTTAAACCAGGGTTGCTGCGAAATTTTAACTTCCAAATTACAGATCTTTTTCGGGTTTGCCAAAGGTGATTAAAAAAATTCAGTGTTTCAGAAATCAGGTTTCAAAATTCCAGGACATTTCCAGCGTAACTTTGGAAAAAATTCCAGGAAGAGTTTTTCCAAAATTCTGTTCAAGATTTGAACTCGAATCAAATTCAAAGTATTGTACTTTTTGCAATCTAATTTCCAGAAAAATTCTTGTAAACTTCCGGTGGAAATTATCCACACACCATTTTTGAGCTGTTGCTAAAGTGCCTTGATTTTTTATAATATTAACAAGAAATTTTTCTCCTTGTAATAGCGCGAATGGTAATACAATTCTGCGTCTACCTTCTAAGTTGAAGGGAAAATGTAAATTTAATAAAAAGGTATTGCAAAAAAAAACGTCAAATTGAGATGCTCTCAAAAATTGGAATAACTCTGGAAATAATTAACATTTTTTAAAGTGTCATTGTTAAGATATATTTTATATAATTTTAGAAGTATTTATAAAAATATTGTTTTTAATTTTTTTAAATTATGCGGTGAGTACAATCATTATTTGAAATGTTGCGACTTTTTTGCACTAAGTTCGAACGACTTGAAATCCTGAGTTAAGTCTGCGCTAAGTTTGCGCACATGAATTTTTTATTATTAATCATTCTAACCCCTTATGCGAAATATTAAGTCCTATTACCGAAGAATATAAAAAAATGTGGACGAGGAAAACTTTCTGCGAAAAAAAAACCAAAGGCCCTTAAAAATTGGCTAAAATCGCCCTAATAGAGCCCTAACTTTCATATTAATATTATTAAAAATTAGGCAATTTAATAACAGCTTAAAAAATAGTCGTGTAAATAATTTTCGCCGGTACTGTATACACAATTATTAATCAATATAAATTTTAAAACACTTTTCGACTATTATTTCATTCTCAAGAATGTTTTTAAATATATTAAAAAAATGTTTAATATGTAACAGTAAAGAAATAGTAGGTAATACGCTTACCGCACTCATTCAAATAATTATAACGTAATTTAACCAATTCCTATCAATTTGAATTTGTAAAATAAGCAGGAAAGTACTAAGATAACGATTAAAACTTCAAAAAAGAAATGTCACTATAAATTTCCAGGCTCTTTTTAAAAATCCAGGACTTTTCCTGGTTTTCCAGATCTTTAGCAAAATTGCAGGACTTTTACAGGTTCTGTAGCAACCCTGAAATTCTAAACTTTATGCTGATAGTTCCAATCCAGCAAAATTAGAGACTTTTAGAATAGAAAAATATCATTAAGGACGAATAATTGCAAGAAAACAAAACTATTTAAACTTTGATTTTAAATATTTGCAACGATATACCAAATCTTTCAAAATTATTTCCTACTTCACTCATTTAAATAAAATTAATAAATTTACTCCAAACCCAGGAACCTTGCTGCCATTTTAAACCTCAATTCTTAGTCAACTGTACAAACAATCAATTTAATTTTAAAGTGTCTTTAAAGACCAGGAATTTCTACATTTTTTTAATTATTTAAAAACAAATTTGCTTCTAATTTTATGGAAGCCCATCTCTTAATTAATCTTCAATGAAAGGATGATGCACGTATAAAACATTTCTCTCTAAATTTTTAAACATATCAAGTTACATTATTTCCAAATGAGAGAAGTTGATAGTTCACATGCATTTCGAACATGAGTTGCCTGAATTAAAAAATCTTCGTAATTTGAAGATTTTTGTCAATTTGGAATAATTCGTGTCGGTTTAATTTCATTTTCATTCTCTTCCAAACTAGAATACTTTCTAATTGAATTCTTAATGATCGGGAAGGGATTCTAATTTGAACTATTTCAAAATATAAATCTTTAAAATGTTTGATATTAATAAAAGAAGGATGTTTTTACTTAGCATTATTTAGGCTTGAAGCAATTCACATTTAAATATTGTTAAATTTGGAACTATTTCACTTTGATATAGTTGATTTTTGAACGATATTCAATGAAAAATATATCGATAATAAATTAAGGCTTTCATTCAAAAATATATACTTTGTAACAGTGCGATTGAAATATTAGTTGGTTCACTGTTTACTAATCGAATTTATCATTATGCGAATACGGACGTTTTCGAAGTTAAATCTTTAGCCAATAAGTGCTACAAATTAAAATGACACCATTTTTAAAGACTTTTCTTTACAAAATTGAGCAAAGTCGAAAATGTCGTACAATCTGAAGCTGGGAAATAAAGAATAAATGAATTAAAAATATTTTAAATAATTTTTGTATATATTAGCATAAGAGACGAATAAAAATGTTATTTTAGCCAACATCGAAGAAGTTCGAAAATATTTTTAAAGGAAAAGTGAAGAAATAGTGGCATTAGAGGCCAAATACAAGCAAGTAGTGGCATTTTATCGAAATAGTAATAACCCTAAAGAAAGTGTCAAATAGTGAATCAGAATTAAAAATATTGTTTTTTACCTGAATTCTGAAATGAATTGGCAAACCATGTAGCCAAGAATAATTGCATCATTGGCTTCAGAATCTAGATGCGGTATACCGAGGTGACACGTGTTCCACAGTTCCGCCTTATATTCATCCAATTTCCATGCTGCAGTTCCAATGTCAAATAAGATTACTTGAGGGTTTCCATCTACTAACCATGTTCCTGTTACTACCTGAAAAAAGTAATTTGCTCTTTGATAATTAAGAATATAATATTTGTCAGAAAGATAAAAATTACGTTTGTAAATAAGGCACCAAATTATAATAAATACTGTAAAACAAGTATTTAACTTTCAAATTCCAATTTTACTTTCGTCAGCCAATATTTATAAATCTCATTTAGAAATAGCAACCAAGTATCTCAGAATTCGGTAATCTTGTAATATTTTGTATTATCTATTAATTTTTATTGAAAACAATAGTCCTTCCATTAGGTGAACCTGACCCTGAACCAAAATTGTCTAGGAGCTTGGAAAATCGCCAGCTTTTTACTGATCAGACGCATGTCAGCAGACGTCGCACTTAAATATATCATTGCCAAGGTGATTTAATCAGCAACACTTTCCTTTTATCAAAAAATACTTGTTTCCTTAATAATTGCAGACAAAGTAGAGCTGATAAAACAATTCATTAAATACTCAAAAATGGTTCAAGTCTTTTTTTAATCGAAGAAACAAATTTGTATTCCCCTGGAAAAAAATTCCGCCAAACAAGCGATAGTAATTCAATTTTATGATTTCAAAATAAAGAAAATTAACTTTAACCACAAAACAATATTATTGAATCATATAATTATATTGTTCATCTACAGTTTCTTTGTGATATTTTTTCTTTGCTGAATTTCGTAAACAGGAAGTCGTAAAAACTCCTGGTTGACTATACTCATTTATTTTCATGGAATAAACAATAATAAATTCTACCTTAAATCCTTGTTCCCGCATAATTTGGACTGCCTTGTTTAAAGGACTGTTGGAAGGAAAATCCATTTCTTCAACTTCCGTCCTCGCACACGCTTCCTTGTAAGGACCAATTAAAATGTACTGATCCCCCAATTCTTCGGTAGAAACGTAGGCTTTTGATCTGATGACAGTGTAAATCCCACCAACTGAAATTGAAAAAAGAAAATTAGTATTTAAAGTCTACAAAAAATCAATCTTTATTTTCAAAAATCAGCCTATTCTTGATTGGAATTTATGTTACCTTTGTTTGCAGCTTCCCAAGAGACTTCAAAGTTCCATCGATTTTCAATCTGGGCCATTAGACCATGGTCCATATTTCCTAGCAAATCATTTGTACTGTCTAAACGATAAAATCGCCGCGAAGCTCTTTCCTTCGACATCTTAGTTTTCCTGCAATTTTTAGTAACACCTTTTATTCTGAAATATATTTTATGGAACTTCTTTTTTAAATAAATGTTATCTTCATAATATTATAAACTTTGCACTTTAGAAAATTAATTTAGAATAAATCAAAATGTAAATTGATTGATTTGAATGGAGACATTCAAGAGTGTTTTGTTCAAATTAGAACCTTAGATAGTTGGATTATTTTTAATAATTTTTTTTATTTCTAAGAATTTAGTGCAGATTTGAAACTCTAAATTAGTTCTGTTAAAATATTCTCGTGTTTCTCAATTTAATGTTTTAATAAATAAACAATTGTGTTGATTAGTATTGAACAATGAATTTAATTTAAAAAATGACCAAAATAATTTTTTAAGGATTTTACATGTCGAGTTTAAAGCCAAGAGAAAGTCTATAAGGATGTTTACACACATCCTTTAGACTTTCTCTCCAACTCAAACCCGACATCAGTAAAAGCACTAAAAGAATGATTTATTTATAGTTCCCCGAAAGCATAAAAGATTCCCCCAAATCTCGACATGCTGTGAGAAAAAGAAAAATCGTTATTTTTCCAGAATTCTATGTTAAGCTCTATTATACAATTTTCAAATTGTAAATAGATTTTTAGAACAAAATTTTAATTTTTGAGAATTTAAATTTAAAGAATTTAAAATTAGCAGTTCCCGAAATTGAGAAATTAAATTGAATTTCTCAAGTACCGTAAAAAGGGGTAAAGTCGCTCATGTAAAGTTTCTCAGCAATATATTCGCACCAGATAAATTTCAAAATAAAGATTGACAGCTCTACTAATTAAAACAGTCGATAATCTTTTATTTTCTGCCTAGGAAATTTGATATTGAATTTTAAAATATAAATTAGGAGGTGAGCGACTTTACCCTATTTTCTAGTATTAAATTTTAAACAATTTTACCTTAATGTTAACAAATTAGTACGTTTTAAGATAGAAGTCTTGCAAGTTTTTCCAAATTTTAATTTCTTTAATTACAAATTTTACGCTCTTTAAAACGAACTGCCTAATCGTCCCGAAATTCGGGATAATTGGCCAAATGCTTTTCATACGATTGGCTAGTCGTCCTGAAATTTCAGGACGATTAGTCTTTCCCCTTTTCCAGCTCCTGAAATTTTCGGGAGAACTTAAAATTAGGATACCTGGGAAACTTTTCCTAATAATTGATCAACTCACAAACGTAATCTATATATATATATATATAGAGTTATAATTTCATGAAAGAACTTCACCCGAATATTATTCAAGACTGAGCACTACAATAGTTAAAAATTTACTGGCACACATCCATTTCACACGTCATATTTTTTCCGCGTGCCATTCAGAAATTTTCCAAGTTTAAAATCCATCCCCTTCCATTCAATTTGCTCCAAAATGATTCAATCATTTGGAACCCTCTCTGATAAGGAAAGCAAACGTCAGATTTCAATATTGTTTTTTGTGACTGCTCTGAACAAGGAAATAAACACACAAATCTTACATTAAAAACCTCTCGGTGAATATTTTCAGAGGGATGTTTACCTTTTTTAGAGCAAGGTCGAATTTTTAATTTCAAGGAATCCTCGACGAATCCGTGAATGGTATTTAGATGAATGACGGATGTCGATGGCACTGTAGGGTTGGTGAAGGTCAACACCGACTAGGAAAGGTCAAACGATGAGGGCACAAACACAACTCAGTAACTCAGTCAAATGAGTCAAAGATGGGCCGGTCAACGATCTTGCTCCAAAAGGAAGTGCAAGAGACGAAAACTTCCTTCAAGGAAAATTAATTCCATTGATTTATCCCCAAGCAGCAAGCACTAGACTAGACGTTGTCACGGTACTGGGATATTCTTGTCTCAACGTCTGACACAGTCAGACACGTGCATAGACTTAGCCGCCGGCCACACGCATCGTGCGTGTGACGTCCCGACCACTCGAATGCCCGAGAACCAATCATTCCTCGAGTTTCAAAACCAGGGTCAAGATTCACGATGCACGAAACTTATGCGTGTTTCTGTAGGAAGTCACTGAAGTCACAACTCATTCAGTAATTTTACACGTGATGTATATAACTTAATCATCCTGGACATTACATAAATAATTTCATTTTAGGAATCGAGCAACATTAAAATCTGGGTTTATATGCAAATGTAAATAATATTGAGCGAAAACTTATTTTCACAATTCCCGTAAGGTATTCTGCAAAAAAATAAATGTCATACACAATTTAAAAATATGTTACATGTTACTTTTTAGAGGTTAGGATTCAATTTTTTATTTACGTGAACATAAAAATGTAATATATTATTTTTAGATGTCAATTCAATGTATTTTTGCAACAGAACAATTAAAAATGCAGAAAATCCTAAAAGTAAAAGAAAAGAGGCATAATAAATTATTTAAATTCATAAAATTTTAACTACATATTTGAAAAAGACAAAATAAACCTACATTGATGAATATAACAATTAGAATTCCTGAACAGAAAGATTTTTGCCATTTGTAGATCAAGTATAGATAAACTTGTTTTCACGTTGAACAAACTTGTTTTTTTCTATGCATATGTACAATTTTTAAAAAGACCGCTTCTTCGCGCGAAAAACATGTGTCATGGGAGTCACGGTTTGCGCACGCACTTAAGTGCTGCGCGTGCGCAATTATGTACAGTTGAAAACCACGCTTTGTGGAAAAGGTGCACGAAACAAAACCGGTGTTAGTTTTTCATGAGATTCATATAAAAAAAAGAGAATTATGGCGGTAAGTGATCCAAATTTATGTCTGTTATTAAAATATAAATAATTTTATAAATTCAAACTCCGTATTTGATCCTTACGTATAATTTAAATCGACAAGCACTATTTGAGACATCCTAACCTCTTTATAACTTCAACTTTTGCCTTTTTTCGCTTTTTGATATTTGATTATTAATTATTATCACGGATTATTAATTCGAATACACTCTTATTGTTTTTTAATTTATAATATGTATTTTTCAATGATTAAATGTGAATAACGAGTACAGAGTGTTGACATGGCGACATGTTTTCGATCAAACAATTGTCTTGAAAATTAATCTTTAATTTTGGTCAATATTTACGATTTTTTTATAGTTTAAAAGAAAAATTTATTATATATAAAGATAAAGATTCGTAATTTGACCTTTCAATTATTCATCAACTGAAAGATGCTTAATAATACTGGAACAGCGCAAATATCCCGACTGTTTATGTTATATTTTTACACTTTTTCAACATTTATTTAATTTTGGTTAAAGGTTCCAAATATATAAGGGCACCTCTCTCTGGTCCATCTGAGTTTTTTTTTATTTAAATAGTGCAATTTTATTAATTTTCATTAATTCCTAATGTAACTAAGAACACGGTTTTATAGCCCGAGCTAAAATAGAATTAATAAAGTTGCATTATTTAAACTAAATAAAAATTCTAATGTGCGAGGCAGACGTGTCTTTATATGAGGAGTAAGCAAAATCTGTATCTGAAGGACACGAGAGATAAAAGGAAATATAGAGTAAACCATCTAGCTGGTTATCCAATATTATCAAATTATCAAACCTATAAGCTTGGATTCATACAGTTTTTGAAGCATATTGAACACTTAAGTACAAAATGAACGAATTTTGATTTAAATATTTTAATGGTTCAAAAATTTTTAAAGCAAGATTTTAATGGGATACATTTTTTTGTGAACTGAGGGTCAATAATCAGCGCAATATATACATTATTCTAATTATAAAGACGCCGAATGTAATAAATTGTAATAATTGGTCACGTGATCACGCACATTTAAGGATCGTTAATAAATTTTGATCAGAAAATACCTGCGACTCACCTTCTCAGTAATCTATCAAAATTTTCTAATTTGAAAATGTAAGCCTTGTACAATTGATCTATTTTATGTTCAACACAGAATTCAACTACATATTTCAAAATTTAAACATTTAAAATTTGACAATTTCAAGTTGAAAGCGTTTAAAATTTCTACAGTTTTTAATTATAAATAAGTTCCAAAATATAAATTCTTCAAAATTGAAAATTATTGATCGTAGATTTGAATAATTACGCCACGTGGACGGTTGCAAGAATAAACAACAGTGAAGTGTTAAAAATTAAATAATTTTGAATGGAAACCCAGTGGGCACAAAATTGACGACGTCTTTACGACATCGTTACGAGATCTTTACGACGACTTTAAGACATCCTATGTCCATATCATTAAGATATCTTTTCGATGTCGAAAATACATCGCCAGATCGTACGACGCCTTCACGATATCGCAAAGACATGAAAATAGGATGTCGTAAAGTCGTCGCCAAATTTGAACACATCTACCTTACAAAAACATACGTATCGTAATAGATGATTTTAGTTACCTTTTGGTCTTTTTAATCAAAATCATCACTAATCTGATCTTGGAATATAACTAGCAAGACTGAGTTTATAAAATAATATAATAATTGAAATTAACTAAATGACATTTATAAACAATTGTTTTTTAGTCTGTCGCTGCAGCTAAAGTTCAAGAAGTCCGCGAGATCACTAGGATTGAGCGAATCGGCGCTCATTCTCACATCAGAGGTCTTGGCTTGGACGACAGTTTAGAACCTCGCCATGTGAGTATACAAAATATTTTTCCTCTAGAAGTAAATTCAATGACACTTATATAATACTTTTTAAATAACTGATTTTGAGGAAATTCGATCTAAAATGGTTTTTGTCTTTCCCTTCAGGTATCGCAAGGAATGGTTGGCCAGCTTATGGCTCGTCGAGCCACAGGCGTCGTCCTGGAAATGATAAAAGACGGAAAAATAGCAGGACGAGCAGTTCTCTTAGCTGGTCAACCCGGCACTGGAAAAACTGCAATCGCCATGGGTCTTGCTCAAGCTCTCGGACAAGACACGCCTTTCACGTCGATGGCAGGCTCAGAAATCTATTCCCTAGAAATGAGCAAAACTGAGGCTTTGACTCAAGCTTTCAGGAAATCTATAGGTGTCAGAATCAAAGAAGAAACTGAGATAATCGAGGGAGAAGTGGTTGAGGTTCAAGTTGACAGACCCGCGACCGGAGTTGGCGCAAAAGTAGGAAAACTGACCTTGAAGACGACCGAAATGGAGACTATTTACGATCTTGGAAATAAGATGATCGACAGTCTCATGAAAGAAAAAGTAATTATAATATATTGAGTTTTAATCATTCTTAACCCTCCGTCTACAGACAGGGGCTTTTAAGGCACACAGGA
>CAKNWU010326191.1:0-17224 GCA_932072015.1 Andricus quercustozae
GCTGATAACGTTCACTAAGTAAAGTTCACCCAGTGTCGTTAACCGAATGTGGTTCACTAAGTGAAACTTACTAATTACATTTCAATAAGTAATTTGAAACTAGTAAGTTTCACCAAATGAAGCTCCTCCATTATCGTTCAGCAAGTAATATTTCCCTCATGAGGCTGAAGCAGTAAACTTTTACTGGTATCGTTTACCAAGTAATTTTTAAACATAAAAGTTTATCAAGTGACATTCATTCAGTAAAATTTACCTCGTAACGTACACCTAGTAACCAAGATGATATTAAGGTCTTGATCATGGTGTAAATATCGTGTAAAGATGGAAGTTAAAGAATCATAACGTGTGATGATTACTGATCAGTTGATTACTGACGAATAATCAGCATGTGTTGTGATTCTTAAACTTCCATCTTTACTTGATGTTGAGCTAGTAATTTTCACCATGTAACATTTACCCAATTTTGTTCCCAAAGTAGCATTTCTCCAAGAACCTTTTTCCACTATGATTCGCATCAAGGAATGCTCATCAAGTTATTCAGATATGATAAAGCCTTTAATTAAACCAGGTATTTTTTTTAAAGCTACACAATTTGTCTAAATATTTTAAACCAGCTGCGCATTTATACCGACAGTTTTTTATTAAAACAGTGCCATGCCAAAAATTCCTTCTGTGTTATATTCATACAGAAGCAAATGACGTATTCTTTTTTTAGATAAAGAATCTAATATATCAGATTATCAGAATGCATGGTCAAGCCATTGTATCTTTTTAAATACAGAGACAAATATTAGGGAAGAAATGTAGTATTATACTTTTAAATCCTCATGAAAATTTTCCCAATTCTAATCAGAATCATAATGAGAACATTTTGGGATGAAATGTAAAACAAAATCCTTCAGGAAATAATCTTTGCTTTTCAAATTATATGTAGTTAATGACAGAAAAACGTTATAACAAGAAAAATTAGATGCCCGTTAAAAATTCTAGTTACCGAAAAAAAATTTTCTATATGACTGATGAGATGAATTTCTTAATAACAAGACACCTTTTCTAAATAGACATTTCAATAATGAGACGTCAATCAAGTTAATATCCGACCTCTAAAAACATATTTTCAATCTTTCTGATAATGTTAGTTTCTCTACAATTTAGCCCATCATCATAAAACTCATTAATCACTATATTAAAGTCATTCATAGTAATCTAATCATGACTATGCTAGAATTATTATAAAAAGTGCAAGTTTCAAGATCAAGAAATACTTTCTCCCATGTTGAGATACTAAAAATCAATAATGACACCTGAGAAACAAAAAATAAGACAAAAAAACCTTTCATTAATCAAAGATTAATAGGAAAGACAATTACCATCTTGAACAGCATCATCAGCGCGTTCAATGGAAAGTCCCAAGTTGAATGATCCAGTTTCGTCCTCGGAAGCAGAAACAACAACATCCTCATCGGGAAGAATTCTCCACTTGATGCTACGAGATTTAACAAAAGCGTAGAATTTGTTGGCTACAAGATCAAAAATTTCGGTTTCGTCGTCCTTGCTCCTTCCAGCTTCGAATGTAATGACCTCCTCCGTTGCTTGGCTAGTTTTTCTAATTTCGATGTCATCAGTGAGTTCAATGGAAGCCTTTTTCAAAAGTTTGTTCATGTAGGTGACCAATTTCAACATCACACAACTATTGATGTCATTTTGGGAGCATTTGGAATTGAGCTTGCGTAGAAGTTCCTCCTCGTATTTCGCACGATCGGTCAACGTCACGGACTGCTGCTCGAGGACGCTGATTTTGTCAAGCTTCTCCAAAGGATTGGCGAGGGTCAAACCCACAGCACAGACTAGCAGTAATCCCAGTATCATCTTCATCTTTTCCTGCTGGAAATTAAAATGTAACAATGGAGTAACTGTTTGCTGGTGGTCAAGCGATTTTCTGTGGTCTAGTTCTTTAAGAAAGAACTGAAATAAGAATTTTCTATTGGGGTTTACGTGAAATTAGATTTTACTGGCTATCAGTCTGCATTTGGTTAGAAGAATTTTATTGAAAAGTAACATTTACAATGAAAAAAATAAGTAACTTAAATTTTACCCATATCTACAAAAAATTGTCTCCTTTCATATCAAATTAGGAAACAGGAATCAAACAATTTTGATGGTTATTTTATATCATATAGTGAAATACAATCATATTTAAGAGTTTATGATAAGTTAAGCTGATGAAAAATTCATTTAAAAAATGTAAAATCCTTTATTTTAGATAAGAAAAAGTTGTTATTTTCAGAATATATCATTGAAATAATAAATATATTAGTATTTATGAAGGAGCGAAATCTGTTTTTAATAATTTTTTTATGATTGCTTATTGTTTAGAAAAACGAGAAATGGGAGTATTAAAGCAAAAAGCAAATGGATTGGGTTTTTGCCTTTCTCTGAAGATTGCCTTGTAATAAGTAAAAAAGATTCAAAACATTTCAATCAAAGTTATAATTATCACCTACTGCAGTTGCGGTGTAACCACAACCTGACCCATTTTAAGAGTGTTCTTCTTTGACAATTTTTTTTCCACACGTTCTTTTAAATTAATATAAATCATAACTTCTGAAATATATGAAAAGTTGATATAGAACCAAATATATAAGTGTTCTAGCTTTTTCTTTTGAAATTTATGGTCAGGATTTGAATTGTACTGTAATTTTTGAATAAAATAGAGCTTTTTTCCCTATTAAAAATATTCGACTTTAATTTCATATAAACAGATTCCAATTTTGCAAATAGCTACTATAATTTTTGAAAAAATGCTATGAGTTTTACTCTTTTATAATATGAATTAAAAACAAAGAATTAAAATTTATAATTTCTATCAAACTAATTCTCGAAATTATATCCAGTTTCAATATGCATACAAAAGATTAGAGTATTTGAAATATTGAAGCTTTAGAAAAAAATTATGTCTGTTTACTGTTTGATTATTTTCTTAGCTTACATTAGTAGCCAACAACAAATCTAGGATGACTTGAGTACTTTGAAAAAATCACGAAAGACTGATATCAATTTGGAAAAAGTTGAAAATAACAAAAATTCAAAGGATTCACTTGGTACAAATTGGTCTATTTAAGATCAAAGTTGACAAAAACAAAATGCATGGCATTTAATAATTGAAAAATAAGTACTATTTAAAAATTTGATCACTGATTTTGATTTTTGATTTGATCACTCTTTACCGAAATGCCAAAGAAAATTTATGAAAATTAATTACAAAATTTTTTGAAATTAATAATAAGACTTTGTTTTGAAGATCTGAAGCACAACATGCAGCTATACGACAAAATGGAAGTAAATATCAAAAGTATCATCATTTGAAAAATTTCTTCCCATAATATTATTAACGTTATTCAAAATTAATTCTTGACAAATATTTTTGAAGGCAATTCTAGATACAAAACAATTATATACAAAAGAAATATGTTTTAAATTTGCAAAGGCAGACACACTTCAAACTTTACTCCCTTATCTGTATTTGGCAAACTTCTACGAAACATTTATATGATCTATTTTCCCAAAATTGGATTAAAAAATGATTAATTGTGAGTAAATCGTTGCACTTGAACTTAGTAACTGAATTAGTGACATTGAAACCGCTATGCCAATTGCAAAATCAAAACAAAGTTGTATATACACTCGACGAATGTAAACTCGTTCATTTAATTACGATAAGATTATCCAAAAACGCGTGGTCCTTTCACTGGATGGTAAAATCACTCACCTCGAAAGACGTTATAGTCCGAATCTCCGAAGGTATGGATGCGCGCGAAGCACACTTAGTCACCTACGACCCTTCGCGTATTTCTATTTCTCTCCCTAGACGGAGGAGGCCCTTTTTCGATGCGTGAACGAGCGGAGTAAGGCTTCTGATCTGCGTCTCTCCCCGGCCAGTTTATATACGTAGATCTCGCTTAGTAGATTACACGAGGTATACGAGAAGTCGCCTCCACCAGGAGGTGGAGAGGCTCGGTGGTGGGAATCATTGCTTGTATTCGTCCTAAGACGCATGGCACCCGCGGAAGAAGAAAAGAAAGAAAGAGACCGACCGATCCCAAGGTGAGGATGGTTCTTCATCATGCATGAAACGAACTGGTTCCCGCAATGAGATACACGATACAATGCGTACAAGTACACCAACGCGTAAGTCGGCGTACATGAAGGCGCGAAACACACGCACACTTTCATCTTTGCAGAGGATAACGCCCCAAACACAAGCACAAATAAACATGATGTGTTTGCTTGTGTGTGAGCAAAAGTAAAGTGCACACCTCTATTTCTTGAGTTACAAGTATGAAGAAAACACATACTTAAAAGCGTACCACACTATCATACCCAGCAACCCAACCCACCACGAGAACCGTGTCACGGATGTAGAGCACGCACGCTGTCCATCCCGTCTGAATGTATACGCCTTATATGATCACTATTGCCATTTAGCGTCCCTGCAAAACGTATCCGATCCTAGTTGCACTGTCAACATCATCAACAAAGATCCTCCAGTTTTTGTCGAGTGTACGACAATGTACGGAAGTTTGCGTTTAACTTTATTGTGAGACGAAAAGAGTTTAAGGATGAAGACTAGAAACTTAGAAGTTAAGTGTTTGAAGTTTTTCGGGATAGGTAGTATGAGAAAGATCATTAAGCACCATTATTATGACCTAGTTATTAAATGCAGAAATATCAAACATAGAAAGAGATAGATTGGTAGGTTTTCCTAATATTGGGAACTACTACTCTCATTTAAGATAGTTGGTCAGTCAACAGTAAAGAAGAAATTTGAAGACATTCAGTGATGAAGATCTTTGTGTGGACTTATGGAAATCTAAACACTGAACGAAGAAAAGGGGAGATACACTGATAATAATTCTTGATTTTTCTATTGATCTGCTATTGATATTGAAGATAGTTTGTTCGTCTTCTGTCAAGAAGAAATTAGATGGCATTTGGCGGTATAGATAATGATTCCTAATAACAAAAACAAGGGTGTGAAACTCATAAACATTGTTTGTGACTGTTGTTAAGATCTTCATTTCCTGAATAAGATGGCATTATTAAATCCACATACAACTCTACAGAAAGTTTTTCCAACCCATTTAAATTGAATGACTATTATTGTCGATTAAGGTTTATTGCTAAATTCGTTTAATACTGGTTGAACTTTTTTATCACTTTCAACTTCAGTAACGAAGATCCTCTAAGTTTCTTTGCCATGTACAACATTTTGCGATTAAAATTGTTGTAAGATAAAAAGAGATTAAGGATAAAGATTGGAAACTTACAAATAGAATATATTCAGGGATGGGTAATATGGAATGGGCTTTGGTATAGACTTGGGGTAACCGAGTTACTGAAAAAAGTTTTAATTTGTAGCAGGGAAGATACAAGGATAAGTCTCGATTTTATAAATAATAAGAGTGAAAAAACTGATTAACATGGGTTTTCGGTTATTAGATGTGTTTCCTCAAAATGTAGGATTTATGGATTCTTCTCCAATTTAAAAAAAATTTATTTAAGCCCTATCAAATTTAATGATCAGTTATTGTCGTATCTTATTTTGTAAAAAATATACCATTTTCTAGTTGGACTGTTTTCTCACTCTGAATAATTTTTCTCCATTGTGAGATGATTACTAATTATATTAATTAATTCACGTTTATTGTGGGCTGAAAAAGGGTTAAGAAAGGAGATTGAAAACTTAGAATTTTGTCAGATGCAACTAGATTTTATTTTTTGCAGAATGGTAATATGAGCAAGATTCTATAGTATAATTATTGTAACCCTGTTACCAAAAAATTCGGATATATGAGGACATATTGATTGAGAGCTATTCCTGATTTTAGAAATCATTTTTCAGTATTATCTTTGGATATTTAACATTTATCTCTGCAAAACATTTGTTACGAGAAGAAAAAAGTAGTAAAAAATGAAAATAAAAAGTTGAATGACTTTGGTGTACACTTACTATGACCTAGTGACTTAAGAAAGAGGATTTTAAAATTGATAATCACCGTTTTTCAGTACTGTTTTTAGTAATCATTAGTGGAATTGAAATTCCATAGAAAAATGAACCCGTTCCTTGTTGGACTAAGTTCTATCTCTGTCAATACTCACTGTGCGAAAATATACGATATTAGAATTGAACTATTACCATCTAATTATCAATATATTTGATGTTGAACACAATGGATGTATTGGGAAAAATTGAAGGCTTTAAAGTTCCATTAAATTTAATGCACATATTAAACTTATAAAATAATTAATTTAAATTTTTACGTTCTCATCATAATGAGAAGGTATTGATTTTATGTGAAAACTGACTTTTGCCCCGGAATCCGGAAAAACAGGTTTTACGGTGGTGTCTGTCGTTGGCCATATATCGGATAACTTTGAAAACAATAATCGGATTAAGTCGCAATTTAGTACAACATTTCAGGGACCAAAAAGAAAAATCGATTTCGTTAACCAGCTATTTTGGATAAAAATTCAAAAAGTTAGAGCAATTTCAAAATTGTTGAGACTTTTTTAACCCTTAGTAACCCCAGCTTTACTCTACTCAGTTTACAAAAGTAGGAAATTTCATGAGGTGCGAATTGGCACTAGTGTGGTTACTGAGGATTAGGATTTAAAAATTCTATGTACGGCTATTCGTAATACTCAGTCCAACAATTTTTCCTCACGATTTTTTTCGATAAAATGAAAATTATCAGAGTTAAAGCATTTTCAAAATTATACAAAAAAAAACGAAAATAAGAATTTTAAACCAAACAACGCACGATATGAAAAAAGTCCAGAGAAAATCAAGGTTTGCTTTTTGAAAGCCCAATAAGATTATCATAAGAAATTTTTGAATTTTCTGGAAAAATCAAAAATTCTGTTTTTGATCGCACAAAAAATAATCAAAAATCAAAATTTTGATTTTGCGGTCAAACTATTCAAACTACAAAAAAATTTAAATCGACAACAATTGTTACATCCAAAAAATATCTACCAATTTGTTATTAATCACGTTTTGTTAAGACGCGTAGTTTTTGTTTTATTCGCAAAAAAGCAACATTAAAAATGAAAAATTTAAATTTTTGGACAGACGACACAAGTTACGAAAAACTTAAATTGACAAAAGTTTTTCCCCTTAGATAGAGCTACAAATAACACTTTATTTAACAAAAATTGTCACCTGAATTATAGCTAAACATTTTCTTAGATCCACTTTACGCTAGAATGCGTATTTTTGGTTTAAATCGTAAAAAATAACATTGGAAATAAACAAATTGAATTTATGGATAAACGACACAAGTTGCAATAAAATGTTTCATAACAAAATTATTTTTTCATAGTGTGCACACTATTCTTAATAATAAAAAAATACAATGAAAATATGTTTGTGTCAATACCAATGCATATGATGAATTGTAATAATATAAATTTATTGAAATCATACATTTTTCAAGGCAGCTGAAAATAAAAATAAGTGCAAAATAAGAAACAAAATAATTAAATAAATATTATAGAAATAAATGTAATATACATTTGATCTAATAGTGTTAAACATAATGTAGAAAAGTTCGCATTTCTGACAAAATCGAGTGCGAAGCACGATATACGCGATGAGAGTGTGTTCGTTAAAGCCGAAGGAGCATTAACAAAAGAGAATTTACAATCACCAAATTACAGCTGTCGATGTCGCTCAATGTTGGGAGCCGTGCGCGCAGCGAGCGGCGAGAATGTATGCAGCGGGAAAAATTATTTTGATAAAAATGACTCATACCTTTATAAAAAAAATAATGAGAACGAAACGAGGCGGCAAAATTATACATAGTGGAAAAAATTATATATAATTTGTTTCACTATGTATAATTTTTCAGCCTAAGAAAAAAAGTGTCCATTACATTTTAATACGAATTAAGCCAAATGAAAATGAATGTTATTCACTTCTCTCCATTCCTAATAAAGATAAATAAGCATGATTTCGATATTTCAATCAAACTTTTCAATAAAAGACAGACATTTTAAACAAATTATGGAATGGTGTTGAAATCCAAGCTTTCTTACGTCCGCGAATCATGAAAAAAATTAGAAATTAGAAAGAAAAAACTGTTTTAAATTCTATCATGACGAATCTATTCATTTAAAGATGATGCATAATGATATTTTAGAAATTATTTTTAAATAAAGATTTAATTTAGATTAAAAAATATAATTTATTTAGTATATATGATTGAGGCAAATTCTCTTATTTTTTTAAACTAAGAACCTTCTTTCACGTTCAGTTTTCGCTCTTGCCTTCGGTTGAAAAAAAAAATTGCTAACCGGAATAAGAAAGCTAGTAAAACGAAATGTCTGCTGGGTGTTTCCTTTCTTGTTTTTGTAATTTGGGGATCTGTAATATGAGCAAGTTGTGTACAATTATTGCGACCTCAAGGAACAATAAATCTTAAGTACGGAAAATAAGTATATGTAATTTTAGGAATTGAGAGCTATTCGGTGAAGATTGAAAGTTTAATAATTAGACGCATGAGTAGTTTCTGTGTAGTATGTATGTTTGCAGAACAATCATTTTTCGCATGCAAAGAAACTGGACCTGAAAGTCATTAGATAAAATCTTAAACCTTCTTAAAAATAGTAAGATTCAGAGAAACCGGACTTGAAAAAATAGGCTATTTAATGAAAGTTCACTAGAGCTTCAGCGATTTGAAAAAATAAAACTCCGAAATTAAAATAATGATTTACTATATAGGAGTAATGTTTAATACATTTCCCATTAGAACAATGTATTTTGTATTTGGGTTAAGGAATAAATAATAAAGTTATTGTCTATGTGTAATTAATATAAGGTTCATAAAGCACAATGCAAAATTAACTTGTTAAAGGCAGTAATTTACATCTTCATTTTAAACAATTCCTTTCACACGGTGTACATAAGATGATAATAAAATGATGTTTATATCTGTGCTGACGTCAGTAGGAAAGTTTCTCATTATCTCAAATATGTTATGAACTTCTTCTGAAACAGATAAATTATTTATTATTTACTATTAATTCAATTTCATGGTCTGCAGGGAAAAAGCAGATTACTTGGCCTGTTATAATTATTATTATGTATCAAATTGATTTAAATCTAAATCTAAATAATTTATTTTGGATCTACTTTTTTTCTCCCTTAAGGAGAATTCTATTCAGGAGATATTCGCGTTTTTCTAAGTCAGGGTCAAAATTATTACATTCGAATTTCAGTGGGGCATGATGCAAGGGTTGATACCAAATCTATTAGCACTATACACATCTCCCGACCGCAACTGGAAGTGAGTATATTTCATGTTTAAAAAAAGTATAATATATGCGCTTATGGCACTCCCCAACTTTAGGTGCGTTTTTCTCAAAAAGAGGGTTTTCAAAATATTAACTTCAACAGGACCGGCGAAACGTATTGAACCCAGGTGGGTAGTTTTGCTGGCCACGGTAGTGAGTAGCAGGAGGAGGAAGGTATTTGTTATTATTTTCTTTGTTTTGTTCGAATTTTCAGGTGGGTAATTACCCACCTTCAGAAATTTAAAGTGGGTAGTACTGCCCACCGAACATAAGGCTTCCGACGACCCTGAACTTCAAAAATGCCGTGGCGATTCATTTTTCAACCTAACTGGTTCGTCTTAGACTAAAAAGGCAGGATTTGTTTTATTTTTATGTATTCCCTTGATTTCACTTAATTTGTAGAAAAAAAAATCTTTCTGTTCTGCTTGAGCATACTATTCTACTTCTTCATGGTTTAATATGATGAAGATGCCTGCAGCACACTAACTCACAGCGTTATGCTTATCCACATAATTATCAGAGTGGTTAATTAAAAGCCTGCAATTTCAACTTTGTGATCTCTTCACAGATTGCAGCGGGAAATGAATAATCATCATCTCTGAATACAATGTTAGGATTTTTATGAATTATTATGTCTATCTAAGTACGTTTTTTTCTTTATGATCTAAATCAAATCTACTCTCTTATCTACTCGTTCATGCACCAAAAACACAACACAAAAAGCACAAAATCAAAATGAAACTTCTAACTACCTTCTATCTGGCCCATTAAAGACAAATGTATAACAAAAGTAAAAAAGAGGGACTTTTTACATCCTTTAATAATAATTTCAAAAAAATGATCGAAAATTTAATAATATTCTTTTTATTTAGGGCGATGTATAAAAATTGAATTTGAATATTTATTCGGTTCTTAAGATCAAGCAGACCCTTGGTTCTTTAAGATTTCTAACGTGGATATTTTATATAAGGTATTTAACATTTTGAGCTCAGAAAATGGTTTTAGCAGTAAATTTTAAGAAAAAAATTATAGTCAATTTCTTGAAATTACTAACGATATTGAAGCAAATATCAAGAAAATACCAAATAACGAAATAAAAGAATTTAGATCAAAATTCAAAATGTATATATTGATCTAATGATGACTAAAGTAATGGGCTTTTACGAAACAAATAATATTTTTTTACAACAGGTTATGAAGGTAGTAGCGATTCTAGAAACGTTTATAATCACAAAGTTCTGCAAATACTTAATGATGAAGAATATTTTGAAGTTTTTTCAAATTATCGTACAAAAATGACCCAAAAAAGTAACTCTAAAATATTAGAGAGGTTGAGGTTCACCTGCTAGAAAATTAGAGGAGTTAGTCAGTAAAATCATCAAGGAATCAGTAACACTTTCGAAAAATTAATAAGGAATAATGCTGTCTTTTTAATGTTAATTGAGAATTGTTAGAATACATGCAAATCAAAAATTTGGTTTCTTTTGACGTGATAGCCATGTTTCCGAACAATCCATATTAATGGGTAACATTTGCCATAAAAAAACTATAGGATTTGATTAAAAACCATACCATATGTTTTTTATACAATTTATTTTAAATTTAATGTTACTTTATATTAACAAAAATTGGAAATTCCTGCAGGCTTAGTTCCATCTCTAATTCTTGCGGAAATTATTATTGCTCTTAGATTACCGCATCCAGATTTTCATGCAAAAATATTGAATTATGTAAAAAGATTCTTCTTCTTAACCATTATCCGAGTTGTTTCATTAAAAAATATATGCGGAAGAGAATTAAACGGGTAAAAAATAAAAATGAAAATAAAAAAAAATAATAGTGGGAGATTATCATAGATTTATCACAGCAGTTTAACCTTATTTTCAAAAAATTTCAAATATTTTGAAAACAATGTTAGGAAAAATAGGCTTACACACGATGCATAGACTTCCGTTCAAAACTAATATGATTGTAAAATCTGAAAAAGATAGATATGAGAAACTAGAAAAACTGCATTTGATTTACAAATTCAAATATATAGAGTGTAAAGCAGTTTATCCAGAGAAGAGATGCATTCGGACGAAACGAGACAAAAAAAGATCGATTTCGGGAACCATCCCGACTGACGTCAGCGAGAAGTGGAATCACATGAAAACAAATAAGAAGGCCAAAAAAGACAATTGGAAGCTTCGTGGTAATCAAAATAATATTAAACAAAATTAAGATTCTTAGGACAGAAAACCTAAAAAAAATGTATTCGAATATAATTCAAATCCAATTTTCTTGCTTTTTGTTTCATTTAAATGTATTGAAATGTTATTCGATACTATAAAATGCTAAAAATAAATTGTTTTTATTATTAAATGTTACATTTAACATATTTTTTAACAATATATTCAAATTTTAACTAAGCTTCGTGGTTATTGGGATCGTCACGATTACTAGACAATTTTTACCATATACTTTAATTTGTTTTATTGTGCTATAAATAATTTTTTTACTAAAATGAATTTCATTTCTGCCGGAAAAAAATGTATATTTGTTTTATTTTTTATTGATTATGAGAAATTGGACATGTTCCTTTATATTTTCTACCCTTTTGAGTTTTAAATTTGTTTACAATTTTCGAATCTAATGCTTTATCAATGAATTGGGAAGATTTTGGAAAATTATTATACTTAATTACTTGATTTAGTATCAAATCATTATTTTGATTAGCTCGAAATTGACGATTGTTCTTTTCGGCCTTCTTATTCGTCGTGATTGCACTTCCATAATGTACATAATGCACTTCCTTATTTTTGAGGATAACCATGGAACCTGTTTTTTGTTGAAATATTGTTCAAAGGATGTTTATAAAATTACCTATGTTAAGAAACGTGTGATTGTTTGGATAATTACTTTTCTTAATTAAAAACTGGAATAATCTGAATAGATTGGTCCTGAATCAGCTACAAATTATTATATACATTTGATATGTATACGTCTGATAATAAAATATTATTACAGATATTAAACTTTTCTCGTACTAAAGGTAAAGCGAACAAAACATTATAAATCCATTTAAGATGATTCGTCAATAATTAGATAAATACTGTTTCTCAAAGAAACTAAAGATGTAAGGAAAATATAAATAGCATCATATAGAGGAAACAATCCAACTGATTATTCAATATTATAGAATTATTGAATCTATTAGCTTGGACTAATGCAGTTTTTATATCATATTGAACACCTTAGTACAAAATAAACGAATTTTAATTCATATATTTTCAAGGCTACAAAATTTTCCACAGGAGATTCTAATGGGATAGAAGTTTTTTGTGAACCATGTGTCAATAATCATATTCCTCGAGTCCTCAAAATGCTAAAACCATGCATAACTAATTTTTTGAACAAAATGGATTTGTCATGTTTTGTTTGTTTGATTCATAAATACTGAAACTTTAAATAGTTTCTGATGTTTTTGTTGTAAAATCGTAAAACTTTTTTGCAATTCTATATTGTCGAAGAAAGGACTATAAATTTCTTGTGAATAGATTATATACTACCATGTGTTTTCACATATGGCAATAAAAGAGCCATAAAAAAGGTGATAAAACATATTACAAATGGAGGCTCTCCTCGTTCCCGACGGTTACACAATGAATTCTAACGTTGCAGCTTCTTTAGGCTGTAATTTTAATTTGAATGTTTTTATAATTCTAATCACTATTAGTGCTCATACCTGATTATGGTAATATGCTAGTAATTCAAGGAAATGAGTTTTGGATAAGCATTCTGAAATTCTTTGAATCGTATACGTATATCCTGGCTTATTTCATGCTAAAGTGCCGTGAGATATTTAGAAAGAAAGTTTATTCTCTGCTCTGCTGTTACACTTGAAGAATGACAAATGAACATTAGCTATAGACGGGCCTTCAAGAGTCATGCCATATATGAGTACACCCCTGCTAAGCTCCTGCAACTACTCATTCCATTGCCTCTATGTAGTACAAATGTCCTTGATCTTTCAGCAGCGATTTAGAAGCAGAAACATTAATAGCATAATGGCAGGTATTATGGGCCTCAGTGGTAATGAAGGCATATAACGTCTACTACAATTGTCTGCCTTCATCGCCTTGCGAAAAATATAGAAATAGTTCACTTTGTCATGAGAAGAAGAAAAAGAAAAGGCGAATAGTTCCACTTTGAAAGTCAGAAAGAGACCACGGGTAATTGTTTCCAATCCACATATTTAATTCAATAAAAACATGTCTTTTATTTAAGTAAAAAAATTATATTATCGATATTGTTTAAGTAAAGAAAAAAATTAATCGAAAGATCCCCAAAAGTGTTGAAATAGGAATCTAAATCAATTGGCCAAATAAATATTTAAAATCTAAGATATATGATTTTTAAACTTTCATATATAAGAACAGTTTCAGGTTCTCTTGGACGGAAAATTTTAAATTTTTTAATTTTCACCCAAAATTTGCGTTTATCTGCACTAAAGATCATGAAAAATCTTGAAGATTTTGGACGAATTCTGATCCTATCTCTCATTCAGTTTTATTTCAATATAATTTGCAACTTTTTGTACCGATTAATCCTTGCAAATAGAACTTTTTAATTTTAAAAGCTTTGAATTATTGATTGCTAGGTTTCGAACTCTCTTGATTTAAGTTTTTTCTATTTTAGCTAGTTAATTTTGAAAATCTTGAAACTTAAAAAAATTTAGTGTAGAATTAATTAAATTTTTAAACCGTCTATCTGAACCTGTCTAATTTTAAACAATTACGCATTAGAATTACCGAACAATATTGTAATTTAACGTAATGGTTTATTGTCTTTTGTGCTTAATAAATATTTAAACGTTTTTGACACATGCTGTTCGAAAGTGCAAAAATGTCAATATTCCCTTTGAAAATAGCAAAAAATTATCTGATTTAAATTTAAAGGTGAGTTTATTTTTAAAATACTCATTGCATCAATTTTAAAATGATAGGTTTTTACACATTTTTATTCAGCCAACAATTTTAATCCCATTTCATCTCATTTAAAAAAAAACCAAAATAATCATTTTTTTACTGATACAGAACACTACCAATTTTATGCTTCGAAAAAAAAGAGCTAAATGGCCCTGTCCTTTCAAATTTTTCTTAAGGCTTTTTTACTTTATTTCCAAGCCAAATTGCAGGTTTTTGCTGTAGAAGAAAGCCGTCGTAAAATCAAATACCTCCATCCTCCCGAAATGGTCAAGGCAGCCTCTATTTTGGTCTCGGACCACATATTTACCGTTACTACCTTTACCAGTTGTCAAAAGAGATTTTTGAGTCTGAAATCTAGATTTTAAAAACGAAGGTGGGTGATTTAAGTCATGAAGCCCAGATTTAAAAATTTAGATTTCATTAGAGAAGCTTTTATATTTTGGCTACTCATTCTTCAGTGTACACTTCAGATATAAATAACTCAATGCAGACAAGATTTTTCATCGAGACGATTTTAATGCTGTGATTGGTGGAGAACCACTGTTATGATGCGAGAATCATCGTGCGGTATTTTGAGGTGAAAAGTCTCGTATGAAGTACGCGGTAGCTTGATTATATCAAGGCCGATTCGTAGCAAAGTCGATGAAGGTCAGAGAATTTCTCTGTAAATGTAAGACATAATTTGAAAATTAGAGAAAATCTGCAGCTGACTATTTTTATGGAATAAATTTATAATTCAGTTTACGTTCTGGGATAAGCCTACTTTCGAATATATTTTTTCAATTTATTATGCATTTCGGTTTATTGATACGATTCGTTGTGAATATTAAGTCTGAACGAAAAATTTTCATCATAATATGCTAGAATAATATGAGGGAGTATGTAGTTAGGATTCATTTAAGAAAATTATAATTGATATTTCGAATCGCATGTTAATCTCTAGTGAATTGAGTATTATTATAGAAAAAAATATCACAAAATTAATCAATTAGCTGCATTAAACATTTTTATTAGACTTGGTCAAGGGTACAATTTTGACACCTCTGTCCATCAATAGATAATCGTTTCTGTTATTGCTCCTGAGCATGATAAAATACTCAATTCTCGATAATTATAATTTATCATTAGTATACTTACAATTAAAATCAGTTTATTGAGTAAATAATAGTTTAAACCATGATTATTTTACAAAAATCACAAAAGTTCAAATTATTGACATTTTTTTTACTTCTGATGTTCCGGGAGATTGGTAAGATTGGTACGAGATGTTTAATTTTCATTCCATTTAACCTGACTTGCGATGACAGAAAAGTGCAGAATTTTCACGTACCTTGATCCCAAAAATGATATCTTTTCCGAAAGATTCCTTAATACACAACTAAACATTAGTTGATTTTTAATAAATAATAATTTACATTATTTGCTTGGTTTATTATTTACAATAACTTGCATTTAAAAACGTCACGAATCAAAATAAACAAACTAACACAACCTTTAACTTAAAACAACTGCGAGACAGTCGCAGAGCTGTTAATTTTGATTTTTGACATTTTTCGTAATTTTACGATTATCTACTGTTGGTTATCTACTGTTGGAAAATGTAATGTCCGATAAAAAGTCCTGAAATATTTATAAATGTTAAAGAAAGAACTCTTTTTACCAATAAATATTGTTCATCAAACTTCAAGCTTTGATTCTAAGGTATGAACATGCCATAAAAATGTTTCATTAAGTTAAAAAGTATGAATGAAGAAGAGGCTACATTTTTTTTTCAGGTTACAAATTAATTTTTTGCTCTCACACATTAATTAATTATGAAATTTCAATGAAACTTGGTCAAAACATACAGCATCCTTGCTAAAATGTTATAGTAACAAAAGTAAAGAACTTTTTTTGTCAATTTTCCAGTTAATTAAGATTATCTACTGTAAATCATTATCTATTGTAGGGTGGTTTCCCCTACTTAAGAACAAGATCAAGATTTCATTTTGAATTTGGCCAGACTTATCACATTATGCAAATCTCGAAACTTACGAGTCGAGTCTCTAAAATGTGTCATATAAAACATGATGTTTTGCATAAATCTTCATAAATTAACATGTTTTAAAATATACCATGGGAATTCGAGATTAGTAATGTTTCTTCTAGATTAGGAAAATGAAATAAATTAACATTGTGCCTGAGACAATTAACCCAAATGGATCAAGAAATTCGTTATAATGTTTCAACGGATGGACAAAATCTAAACAGCCTTTCTTCCCCTTAGGCCTTTATAATATATATTATAAATATTTCTTAAATAGTTTTCAAGAATTATAGGAAATCGTTGAACCCTATCTGAGGTTAAAGAATACCTTAGATTCTAAGGCTTTACTCACCTCAGCTTTACTATGTGGATTCACTAACATATTTATTAATTGATCCGTAGAAATATTGTTAAGGTGAGAATGTTTCATTTAATTTTATGGGATACTTCATCTTGGTACGTTTTTATCGGTTAATTTTCCTTCAAATATATGTTTTGCACGGTCAGCGTGCGGATGGTCGTAATTACTACGGTACAGAATATCCCATAATTTGTGGGTAAACTCTTGAAGAACAATCATCAACCCTGTTCCTGTGCTTAACTACTCTAATGCACAGTCATTAGTAAGTGATAATTTAAGTTTTGCATGGCGAAATAGTGGTGATAGAGTCTCTGCAGGAGATTAATTTCATGTTTATAATATAAGAGCGCTTATTTCAGTATCATAATTATTATGAATGGAACATCTATCATCTATTCATTATCGTACAATGCGTCTGATTGAAAAATTCTAAGCACAAATGGAATAAAATACAAAATATTATTGTTCACTGAAAGGATGTAATAGAGTTTATGACAACTCGTGAAGTCAGGT
>CAKNWU010326195.1:0-11309 GCA_932072015.1 Andricus quercustozae
ACCAATTTACCAGTGAAATCTTCAAAAAGTTTTGCTTGGAATGTGGCATCTCAATATTGAATACAATTCCATACTGGCCGCAAATGAATGGTGACGTAGAGAGACAAACAGAGACGTGTTAAAACGATTAAGGATTAGCCAACTCGAAAAAAGAGATTGGAAGGAAGACATTTTTGACTATTTAATGATGTACAACAGCACACCACATTCATTGACGGGTAAAACTCCATCAGAGCTGTTTTACCGAAGGCAGTTTCGTGACAAAATACCAGCTATATTGGATATTGAAAACAAGATGATAGATCAAGAAGTTCAGGACAGAGACCAAGAGAAAAAGGAGAAAGGAAAGGAGTATGGGGATCGAAAACGGAGAGCATCTGACGTGTTAACGGAGGGGATGTCCAAGTAAGAAACGACTCGACGGGCAAGGAGTACAGAGGAAACATAGTCCACCTCAAAAAAGTCGGTGGCTCATGGAAATTTATAGAGGCAGAAAGAGACGATGGAATTTCTAAGGGTGATAAAAGGATTACTGATGAAGTTTGAAATCTTTCATTGTTTTGGATATTAGTACTTGGCTTTTTATAGCCATAATATTAAATTTCATGTTCGCTCAACTTTCTGAACTAATGGTGTTAATTTGTCTTCATGGTAATGGATGTTCTTCGGTTACATTCTAATATTGTATAGCTACGGCTTTTGTATTAAACATGACTGCAATTAAAATTTAAAATAAAGAAGGGATGTAGTGTACGTCCCCCACTCCGTTATAGAGAGTGGGCTGTTGGGTTAGGGAGTCTATCGGCAGGGTCCATGGAAAACGGTTGTGTGGGGCGTATGAAATCCGGTGGAATATCCAATATATGTGTTTCTGATTGATGGCATGAAGAAGTAAAACAAATAAACCCTACAGCGTCAATTTAATTAGGAATGGCCATTTTTCCTCTAAAATGGTATTGAGCGACCTTTGAATGTTATTGTAAACATTTAAAAAAAAATCTGAGTACAATATTGAATTGTAACGAACACAATTCATACGCGCCAGGATCGAATAGTTAATGAACAGCGTCAATTTAATTAGGAATGAGCATTTCTGCCCTAAATGTCCTTGAGCGGCCTCTAAATATTTTGTCAAAATTCTAAAACAAATCAAGTTGAATTAGAAAAAAGGCAAAAAAGTCAACCTAATACACATTTACACGCACGGACACATATATAGTTAAAAGTTTGTCATAATGACAACCCCAGGATTTCGCCGGGAGCGGGTGCTAATCAGAAAAATCGCACCCGCTCTCAGCGAAATCGCGGTACAATTTCGGCTGTAACCACATCTCACGACCGTGAGATAGGTGGTTACGGTTTGCGACGAATTCAATACGATGAACCGGCAAAAGTCTCGTGCCCCCTGCGGACACGGAGCGACCCAAGGAAAACCGCCTTCAGCATTTTCCCCGCAAGTGTATCAGTATTTTGTTGACACGCAGGTATCCTTTTCAGGTTATTAATCAGTGAAACCTTGGCACCTCCAAGAGCGCCAATGATCAAGACGATTAGCTTAACAGAATATTCCGGGTATAACCGTCACAACTCCCTTGCAAGGTCCCCATACCTCTCTTTCTTTTCCTTTTCCATGGCTATGACTTTTTTGTCAGCTGGTGTCGAAAATTCGATAACGAACATGGTTCGTTTCTCGAAGTCCAGCAGAACCATGACAGGTCTCCAGTGCGCAACAGAACCAATTGTTGCGAATATGAAATTCCAGTATATGCGGCATTTCTGAGTTTTGACAATTGTTTCTACCTCCCTAGGAGCGTTTAGCGAGACGGTATTTGAGCCAATGCCGTAAGAGCGACAGAGGTGGTAATAAAGCACTCTTAGTGCCGCATTGTGCATTTGGTTGTAGGTCGTTTCCGCATGTGTTGAACAACCAGATAGTATGTGTCCTAGATACTCGGGGTATGCACGACACGCTCTGCAGCTATCATCGGGAATGTCTTGGCTCAAAATGTGGCGACGGTATGCTAGAGTGGAAATGACACCGTCCTGACATGCTAAAATGAAACCCTCCGTGTCCGACCTCAATCCGAGTGATTTCAGAAAAGCAAACGTTAGCTCATACGACATCGACTGATCCTCCATATTTCTGTGAAAGATGCCGTGCATCATCTTGTCATGGCGGTGTTCGCGGAAGTTTTCCTCCTGAGCTTTCTTAATCCGTGCCTTCAGGAGTGAGTACTCGAGATGGATAAGATTTGATGCACTTTGCTCACCCCTGATTTTGAAGTCAAGGATGAGTGTTTCAGCAACCTTCTCCGCTGCTCTGTAAAGAAGCGCCACTTTGCCCACTTCTTCGAGTTTCCTGACCATTTTAAGAAGAGGGTCTTGTCCACTTGCGACTATATGTGCTGTACCCAGAATAATCCTGTTGTGAAGATATTCAAGATTCAATATTCCGCGACCACCTTTACAGCGGGAGTGGTAAAGTCGCGGAACAGAAGATTTAAGATGCAAGCTTTTGTTCATGTGCCTAACCTTTCGGGACCCGATGTCGAGGGATCTGAGCTCATCCTTCGTCTATGGAACCACTCCAAATAAATAGAGTACTACTGGAATGGCAAGCATGTTTGTCGCAGATACTTTGTTCCTCGCCGACAGTTGGGAAGACCATATCCATCGGATGAGACGTTTGTATCTGCATCGGAAAGTATCCTTGATAGATGTAACGTCCTGAATGCGGCCCTGTGGCATGATCAGGAATCTATAGGTCTCTCCAGGGCAAGGTGTCCTATAGCGTTTCTGTCGACGAGCTCAGGGTCTTCGGGGATACCATTAAGTTTTCCTTTCTTCAAATAAACCTTGGCGCATTACTCTAACCTGAACTCCATTCCAATTTCTTGAGTGTACTCTTTGACAATATCTAGAGCCAGATGTAGTTTCGCTTGATTTTAGCATAGATCTTGAGATCATCCATGTAAAATACATGAGTGACTTTATGCTTTTGATTTCCAGGTTTGCCGCAGAGGTACCCTTCGGAATGGCCAAGTGCGAGAGATAGTGGCAATGATGTGAGGAAAAAGCGGCGAGGGCTCATGGTGTCGCCCTGAAAGACACCTCTCTGAAAGGTGACACTGTTAGTGATCACACGATGTTTTCCAGATGAGATAGTAAATCTGGTTTTCCAAAGCGCCAATTATCTCTATGCACCTCACGATGTGTGGATGAACCTTTAAGCTTTCCAACAGACCGATGCTAAGTCTATGGGAGGTTGAATCAAAAGTTTTCCAGTAATCAATCCAGGCAATCAATAGGTAACGCTGATAGAATGCTGCGTCTTTACAGACACATCAATCGATGAGCAGGTTCTCTCGACATCTTGCTACGCCTTTCTTTGAGCCGCGTTGTTCGTACATATCTCGCCACACAAGTCCAATTGTCTGAATAATCCTATCATTTAGGATAGCTGTGTAGATCTTATACAGTGTGTTCAGATAAGTTATTAGCCTGTAATACTTAGGGTCAGCTAAGTTGCCAGTCTTCGGCAGGAGCACTGTGCGCCCTTCCACCATACACGCCGGAATAGGCTCTTCCGACTTTAGATATCACGTGAAAATGCGGACCAGATGCTGGTGGGTTGAAGGAAACTTCTTCCACCAGAAGGTCTTGATACCATTTGGTCCCGGAGCGGAATAGTTCTTCATGCCTCCTAATAGTTTTTTTGCCTCCTCGGCAGTGATAGGTGGACATTCCTCCTCAGGTGTTATGAGGGCACTGCACAGCTCCTTGAAGCTATTTATATTCTTCGAGTTTTCTTTCAGTGGATGCTGGACTTTGTAGACTTCTCTCCAAAATGCCCCGACCTCCTCTGGTTTGGACAGGTGGACGATAATAACTGGAGGGTTCTGGAAGAGTCGATATGGGTCAGACAAAAACTATTGATTTTCTCTGACTCACCGTTCCTCTTATCTAGAATTCTTCTCGCGTTCGATAGTACTCGTATTCTGTCAACAATATGCTGCCTAATGGTCAGTAGCTTTGACTTGTTGAGTGTGTGATGACAGATTCGCAGTTCGCGCGCAAACTGTCGAACTTTGACGGTTAAAGTCCTGCCATATGTTATAAAGCCTATCTTTGTGCTGAGTTGATGCATTCATCTTTTGGTCTTATGATCCACCGTTGGTTTTGTCGGATTTCTCGGAAAAATCTCCACGAAACTCGTCATCCAGTTAAGCAATTCTTGATTGGGACTTCTAATTCCGATACAAGTGTATGCAATAGTTAAGCAGCGATCAAGGCTGCTCTCAGTTCTTCGGTTTTGGGCACACGCAATTGGACAGAGCACTGCCGCTCTTCGCAGGCACTCTTGAATAAACTCTTTCTGCCATGGCTATGTGACTCGCATCAGAGAAGGCGTGTAGCTGAAATTAAGGTACGAAGCTTGCTTCAATCCATCGAGGAATCTTCATATTTTTCAACGTGTTCAAAGTAGCGGTAAAATCAACCCAGCGTTTTTGATAATACTATCCGAGACCAGCCCATCATAAGTCCTGCATAAGTATTTTAGCGATCAAGGTAGTCGGCGCGATCTAACGACAAGAGTCAAACTTGAATGGCTAGAGTTCGATAGTTATGTTATTGACAAGTCGTAGGTGCTGAAGGAGAGTAGAATCGATTCGGTGGGACGGCACTTCTCGGCGGTTTAAACCCGTCGGTAACAGGCAGCCTACTTCTCGATGATCTGGAACCTTCATCCGAGGTAAGGGTGCGGCATCTTCGTTGAAAAAATTGCATTGACATGTCATAGGTAGCTTAATCATCGTCTGATGTATCCATATACACTTCGGAGCGCTCGAGTTCGTCCTCCCATGCTCTTCGTGTGACCGGATCGATGCTGGTCGTGGCTATAGAGACAAACCAGTCATCACAGGATACAATCGGACGTCCTAAGGTTCTCAACTGATCGCGATGACGTTCCAAGCTGCCAAATGAAGACCGGAGCACCTCTGCAGTCTCGCGTCTCATAGCTTGAATGTTGTGCAGCGCCACCAAATGATCTTGTATAAGTAGCCGTGGATGTTCGAAACGAGATTCCAGCAACGTCCATGCTGTAGCATAATTAGCACCTTTTCAAGTCGCGAAAATGGTCTCGAAAGGTTTCCCAATCCTCTCCCTTGCCTGAGAGAAAAGTCACCTCGATGGTCAGTAGCCGCAACCCTCTTGGTATATTTTCAACTGGGAGCGCAGGATTGGCTACAAAAATGACAAATCCATTTGACGCAGCTGGGAGAGGGACTGCAACTGGCTCGAGTCTGCGTTTCTAATCACAAATGAGACGTACTTGTAGTGCTCCTAACATCCAGTCTTGTGTGAGTGTGTCGAGGATGGAAGCAGGGCAGAGAAGGTGACATAATGCCCCTTTAACGGCTGGAAGATCTTCCTTTGCCCTGTAAAAACGCATGCGTTACTCGATAATCGGAGCGCCAAATGCGCTGAGTTTGGAGCAACAAAAACCAAAGAAACAAACAAAATAGAATAAGAGAAATAAAGACGCAGCCGGCTTCTGTCCTCAAAGTATGTGGTGATAGAACAATTAGCCAGAAATAGCGACTTCGCCCTTCTTTTCCTTTTTTTTTGTATTTTCGGCACACATTCTCGTATTCCTTTGTTGCTTGTATATGAGAGATATGCAAATAGTTCGATTGCTCCAAAAGTGATTTTCATGTGGGAGTTCGCTCGACCACATGCTTTCAATTGTTGTAAGATCAAGGTAAGAGAATGCTTCTTTTCTTTTTCTTGTTCATCGATTTCGGGCAGTAGATCCCTCAACCACGTGTTTGTTCACTGTATTTTTGTAGAAATATACAAACTCTATTTAGACATTCTTTTGGTGGGAGAAATGCTCGAATGTATTAAGTATGCATTGAAAATGTTTCTCACATGATTGAAATTTTATCCACAATAAATGCACACTTAAAGGGCTTCTTTTCTGCGCTGCTCAACGCACTGTCGATTTTGTCTTCTTTCCTTTGTCTTCCTTGACGCAGCAATTCCCCTCCGTTGCTCACTGAATCCGGCTCGCTAGAAACAATTTTGTTTTTGCTGCGCGGGTCAGGTTGAGAAAGAAGAGCTTGATATGTGTACTGAAGAATTATATTGTTTTAATTCACTGATATTACAAAATTATTTCAGAATATATACGAAATACGTCTTCGCTACCTCTAGTCGGGAGCGTAACTAACTGCCGACAGACAAAATGGAGCAGCGAGACAAAAGCGAGAGAGCCCGAGCGCTGGCGCCCTATCAAAGCGACAGTCTGAACTTCAACAAGTTGAAAATGAACATTTCTTTTCATGTTCAGCTATAGAATACAACTAAATAATTTCTTTTTAAATATAACCACCATATGTATGTTTATAGGGTCCCAAAAAAAGCCATAAAAAACAACTTTTTCTTATTTTCTCTTAGAATAGAGTTAAAATTCGTGGTTTTTCCGAATTTATAAACTGTTTTCATCTTATCAGTTAGAGCAAAGCAGTAATCATCTGATAAAGTTGCACCGGTAATCGTCAATGAATTAGTATCGTCAGATGGCCCAATATTTTTCGTATAAAGAGACTCGCTCTTGCCGCGTGTGATAAAAATTGTGATGTTAGATAAGATTAGGTATCCTTTTCTCCAATTAGTATACTTTTCTCTTTTTAATACGTGGTTACGTGCCTGACGATAACTAACGCATTTACATAATTTGAATTTTGTTTCGTGAATACAAATTGACTCCAATTAAATATCATGTGAAGTAATCATACTTAAATTTTTCGATACCTGATTTAATCGCTTAAACCCTTTCCGAACATAAGAATTGTGTTTTAAATACAATTATAAACATTTTTAATTTTCAATTTGGCTTAGGGTGATGATTACTAGTGCATTTACCTTATTTGTTCTAGATTGTATTTCGGTTTTTGAATTACCTCGTCTACGGGGCGTGCTTGGCGTTAATGCCCCATTCGTTGTTTCTGTAAAAAGAAATAATATATGAATTTTTTTTCTTGTGGCATTTTTTAACGTACCCCAAAGTAAATGGTCCACATAAAAGTGCCCTCGCTAATCGTTTTTTCTTTATTCAAGTTCAAAAGAATAAAAGTTTTAATTTCCAGATCACTGTACCTGTTTGCCATATTTCAATACAATATGAATGAAATTTTCTATAATGAGTGTTTAGTTTGAAAGGCTATACAAATATCAACTATTTAATTTAAATATGCATTTTCACAATTATTATGAAATGCAAGGATTTTTTTATATTTTCAATCATGAAAATAAAAAATCCAATTCATCATATTCAATTTAAAAGTTTAATATGGACAGCACAGCGTATTTCTCTAAAGCAAATAAGAGGATTTTGTGAATTTTATTCTAATTTTCAGAATATACATCTTATTAATAAGTACAGTCTCTAATAGGAGTAGTAGAATTTCAATAGAAATGAGTAAAATTTCACTAATTCATAAATGCGTCAACCGTTGCAAAAATGAAAAACTATAGTCTCTCTTAAAAAGTGCGTTTTCTTAGAAAATAATAGAAAGCATAAATTACTATACTTTCTAGCATTAATAATGGAAATCTATATATCGTGTCTCACTTGACGGAGGGACGAACTCTTAATGTGAGTACAGTTTATAGTGTTCTATTGGGAACTCGACGGAGTCTGCAGGGGAAGGGTAAAACTGTGCACGGTACAACTGTGCATGGAGCCACTTTGCATGAGACCATCTGTGCACGTCGGTGGCCACTGGTACAACTGCGCACGTCGACATTTTAAAATGCACAGTTGAGAGTATCCCATCTGTGCACGCCTCAAATAATACGATCAGATTTTTAAATTGCAAGTCCACGTGTACTGATGGGTGACGTCCAACTGTGTACGTCTCAATTTTCGAGATGTACAACTGTGCACGCGTACACGTCGAAGGCCGGTGGTACAACTGTGCACTTTGTTGGCCACTGGCACAACTGTGCACGTGCACAGGCGGGACACTCCCAACTATGCACGTCGAGGGCCAGCGGTACAACTGTGCACGTTGTTGGACACTGGCACAGATGTGCACGTGTAAAATTATACGATCAGGTTTTCAACTTACAGGTCCACGTGCACAGAGTAGGTACTCTCAACTGTGCACGTGTACAAATGAAAGACTCCCAACTGTGCACGTCTACATTAATTCTATCAGATTTTCAACTGACAAGTCCACGTGCACAGATGTGTACAACTGTACACGTCATGCATGGATGGGAGACTCCCAACTGGGCACGTCTTAATTAATACGATCATACTTTTCGGTTACAAGTCCACGTGCAGTAGTAGTCCAGTAGTTGCCTAAGGAAGTTAATACCGCGATTGCACTTGAATCAATAATCTAATTTCAATCTCGATTTTTTTTTACAACGCCCGTTCAGTAATAAAAACCTCGACTACCAGCACTAAAGAACCAATCTTTCACTTCCATGTTTCTCCGTGTGATATTCCGCGAATTTTCTTAGATCTAGATTTCATAATTACGGGATAAATTTGCAACGACATATTATTAGTATTTAAATTTATAATTATATTAATTATTATTAATATTTTCTTCCAGATTAATGACGTTGGACTTTAAATCTTGACTTATGTCTTGCCCTTTACTGTTAATAATAGTAATCGTAAATGAAATAATTCTAAGTTACATGGATTTACTGAATACATTCTTTTAGAATCTAATTTAAGCAAGAATTTAAGTGGTCAGAAACTGCTAAGAAATAAATAGTTATTAGAAAATCGGGTGAATGGTAAAAATTAATACAAAAGTTGGCACGGGCGTATAATCGTCTAGTATATTTAAAGGTTCGCAATTTATTATGACATCCTAACCTTCATCCCTCTGCATGATTTGAAATGAAATCGGTAAAATAGTGTGAATCAGAAGCTTAAATAAAAAAGAAGACTGTATAGTACCACTACAAAACTTCAAGAATAACATACTTCATCAAACGAACGCCTTTTTCGGACAAACTCCGAAGCGACACCTTCTTCAAACAAACTCCGAACCAACACCTTCTACAAGCAAATGCGGAACGAACACCTGATTTCGGCCAAGAGATGAACCTCTAGTCCTCTGGTACGCGCGTGTCATCGGTCGGGCCTTTGCATTTTTCGAGTGAAAACGAACTTTATTCTGTTATAGTGTTTGTGTTAGAAATCTGTGGAGCCTGGCTGCAATAAGCAGGGGATATAATAAAATTAGCTGGAAATTGGGGATGCCCCCGGCCAATTGGGTTTTACTTTGGGCGAGGCGACACGTTGACGTAGTGACGGGTCTTCCCACAGTTAGGCGCGATATATTATATCGTATTATATTGCAGCCCGACCCTCATTTATTGTTGTGACAGTAAAGTGCGGTTTGCAAAATATAATTTTGCAAAGGTTAGCACAAAAGTGATGAATGATAAGTGTCACACCTAACCATCTGACGAAGGACAACGCGTACAACCAGATGACTACTGATGCTTATGAGTAACCAGTGAATCTCACTGATAAAACCAGTGACGGAATTCCACTAAGTGAACCAGTGAAATCTCACTGATTGTCAGTGAGACACATCTGGTTGTTTCAACCAGTGAGATTTTATTGGAAATCAGTGACATTTCAATGGTTTATTTGACGAGAGCGTTGTAAAAAGACTAGTAGCATATTTAGAGGGAAAGTTAATTTAATATACTTTAATAGCACGGAACGTTCCAGGGACGGCCATGGACCGTTTCTCGGGCACCTTGTGAACGTTCCGGTTACTTCCCCGGAATGTTTAAAATGTCCACCCCTTTGGAACATTCTATTGGAATGTCCCACTGAGACCTGATGTCAGTTTATAATATGGATATTATATCATACAATAGTATGCGTGGTACTCAAAATTAAAAAATGACATCCATTTATATATATTTCTTAAGGTTTGCGAGATATTTGATGTTAAAAATGAAGATAAGGTTATTGCGAATTAGGTCCCTTCAGGTCCCAGTGGGACATGCCAGTGGAACGTACCAAAGGAGAGGACAATTTTAAAATGCTTTAATCTTTAAGTCTTAAATGTACAAGTTTTGAATTTTGAAGTCTTGTATTAAAAATTGTTGAATATGATTAGACTTTCCAATTTGAAATTGTGGAATTAGGTTCAATATTAAACAATTGAATTAAAAATAGTTAATTTGCGAATGTCTCGTTATTAAACTTTTAGACTTAATTCTAACTCACTCTGACCTTATTGATTACGAATTGTCTACTATATTACCGAATTTACCGTATGTATAAACCCATTTCCAAATTCCAGCTAGTTCTGGGCTAGTAATAGGTTTCGATTTTTTGTTATAAATTTTACAATCAATTAAAAAATATTTCCAAACTTTTAAAAGCAGCAGCAAAATATTAACGTTTTTATTTTTAGAACAAAATATCTTTTACATTTTTTATATAAATAAAAATCCGTACTCATCAACTATTTTTAATTCAAATGTTTAATATTGCACGTGATGGCACAATTTAAAATTGGAAACCCTAATTACATTAAACAATGTTCAATACAAGACTTGAACATTCAAATATTGTATACTTAAGACTTAAAAATTAGGTGGAGTCTACACTGCTGGAGCCGGCAAGGAAGCTGTTTGTCACGAAAAGCGAAATACGAAATAAAAGAGGATTACGCATATGGTCATGCAAATACCTGAAAATATCATTTTCAAGGTCCAAACTGTTAAAACTAATGTTTTTAAAAATAAAAATAATAAATAATAATCATTTTAAGTTTTATCATTGAAAATTATATTTGTATGTATTTTCATGTACATGTTCGTAATCCACGCATCGAAATACATTAGTATACGAGATTTAAAAAATCGTGTGAACAAAATATTTTTCTTTTTAAAAACATTGTTTTTTTTTGACATTTTGACTTTAAGAATTGTTTTTTTTTGCCATTTTCATGGCCATATTCGTAATCAGTGAATGAAAAATACATCGCTATACATGCTTTTCGAAACTTCACACCCGAGGGTAAAAAAAAGCCGGCAACGAGAAACTTTACTGGCGCCGGAAAGTCCCAAATTGAAGCTTGGTCGCGTCTATTAGTTCACCAAAATTCGGTAAACATAGAACAAAATATTATCGATGAGCCCAGGGCAATAAATTCATTACAGGGATTAAATTGACTTTCCCTTTAATAAACCACACAGTTTTCACAACGGATCTTTAAAATTACGCAAAATCATAAAATTTTTTCTCA
>CAKNWU010326196.1:0-11919 GCA_932072015.1 Andricus quercustozae
TGCTTGACATCGTTTGGGCATGCTTTCAAGCAATCTTTCTGCAAACATTAGAGAAAATTCCTGCCAGATTTCTCGAGGACGTCGTGATAACTGTTTGACATCTTCCGAGTATCCAATTCGACGTTTAGATTTTCAGTAAAGAGGACTAACGTTCCAAATCCTCATATATTGAAGTAACCCCAAGCATGAATTTTTGTGGGATGCTTAACAGTACACGCTAATAATCAAAGATGCAAATCCAATCGAGAATGTTTAAAGTTTTATGAAGAGGAAACTTGAGGGAAAATTTACATTCACTGTCAAACAGTTATCACGACGTCTTCGATAAATTAGGCGGTCATTTTCTCCAATGTATGCACGAAGATTGGTTGAAAGCATGCCCAAACGATGATAAGCAATAATCGAGAATACTGGATATGGGACAATTCACAAGGTAGTTGTGCATTAGTGTATAAAAAGTACTTTTTCCCTATAGAGTATCTTTTTAATTACAATAATTTGATTTCAGATATTAAGCACCACGTTCTTGTGGGATAGACTCTTCCATTTAAATAGCGAGAAAATCGGCCGAAAATCAACGACAGCCAGTCGAAAAACAACTTTAGAGCGGAATCCTCGGGCCATTAAAATCACCCTATAATTCACAACTCATGATAACCCCGAAGAGACCTGATGCCTCAACGAAAATGTCATGGAGGATGCATACCCCTTGACAAATATTGCAAAAATGCTGGACCATCCTAGGAAAGCACAGTACTTCTCCATCTTTGACTTGGCAAGCGGATCGAGCAAAAACGGCCTTCTCTATGCTTTAAGGTCATTTTGAGTACCTGCGAATGCCAATGGGCATCAAAAATGCCTCAACAACCTTTGAACCAGATAAATGTGGCATCTTGCGAAAAGAAATGGCATATCTAGGTCACATAATTGGACGTTATGGAGTCAAACCTAACATATCCAAGATAAGAGCGATAACAATTTTTCCACTCCCCGCAATGTAACAGCTGTCCGTTAATTTTTACTACGTTCTGGTTATTATGGGCGATTAATTCAAGACTACACCAAGTTAGTCAAGCCCTTGAATGATCTCCTTAAGAAAAATATTAAATGAAGATGGGAAAAAGATCATCAGCAAATTTTTGAGAAAGTCCGAAATGACCTTTGTCAAAAGCCATCACAAGAAAAGGACGCGATGCACATGCCTATCACCAATTACTCAAAGGCAATGAGCGCTTGTGAAAGAAGCTACAATTACGAGGAAAAAGTGTACCTTTCGGGACTATATGGAGTACCAAATTTCCGGCTCTACCTTACGCAAGGAAATTCATATTAGCATGCAATCATCAGCCCGTTCATTGGATACACTATGTTGAGGACCCGAGCACTAGAGTTCTTACGTGGCGAATGAAATTGAAAAACTACGATTTCATCTTCGAATACAAGAAAGGAAAATTAAATCGCTGGGCCAGGCACGGTCTCATAATCCAGTGCTCGATAAGCTATCCACTTCCATGTCAGGTAGGTTGGAATCAGACATAGAACGTGTAAATTCAATTCTAAATGCTCGCCATCATAAAGTTAGCCTTTCGGCCGACGATGATGTACTTAGAGTCAACCCCACTCAAGTATGGCCTAAACACACGCGTTCCTCAATAGTTATGTGAAAAACAAGAGAATCGAATCCGAGAAAACCACCTCCCAACGCGCGAAACAACTTATAATTCCTCGCGGCAGCTTAAAAAAAAGCCGACCATCGTGAGGTATATCCAGTTCAAACATAGTAAAACGAAACCGGCTATTCTGCCCAAGCCAATCGCAATCCCAACTACCAAGAAACTAGACAAATGTACCAAACCCCCGGCAGGACATCAACTGAATCCGAGAAAGAAGGCAAGGCCAGTTTCGAACACAGATGACAGTTTCCGACTGCATCAAGGCTACAAAATCGCAAACTTAGAATCAAAATGACAAGAAAAAACCTTTTCCAAGGAAGAGTCCTCTTTAGCTGAAGCATCATCTGAAGAAAGGGATAATGAAAATTCTGATGCCCACGTCCTTAGAAAGAGTCGCAGCGTCCTGCCAAACGTAGGAGCTGCGCAATCGATGTTCAAAGGCAATGGATAACCTAAAAGCGAACCCCCGTATTTACCCACAAAGGCTCAATGGATCTTATGCGATCCGTATGTTGATCTAAACATCGACGGCGCGAGCGTTTCTTATTCGAAAGGTAGCTTAAGCGCTGGAATTGGCGTATGGTTTGGCAAAACCATCCCCTAAACGTCTCGCAAGCAGTTACAGGACGCTAAACAAACAAAGCGGAAAAAATCGAAGCGACCACGGTAGCCGCTCAGAGGGCCACAGGCGCAGGAATTCAACAGCCGAATGCTTAGAACTAAAATCCGCTTTCGAACCCTTAGCGTTGAAATGGAATTATATTCCAGGCCACCAAGGAAGAGACTATTCCTATTTATTTGGTATATTCCTATTATATTTTGTACGTTTTTTTTTCTTCAGCAGATCTTCACGTCTGAAGTCCCAACATAAACTTCCGGAATATCTTTCATCGCATATCCTTCTGACATCCGGGGTAGAATAGCTGTGTCTACTGATAAAGGATAGATTGGATCATTTCTTATGGTCATCTGAAATCCAAGGCACGTTCCTGGTAGAGATGGACTAAGGCGATCACCGACCAAAAAACTAAATAAAGGAAATAGGTAATCTCGCCTAAAAATTATTATCGTTACAAATACTTCCGTTGGGAACAGGCGTTTCTTGGCTCTTATGCCGTTTTTGGTTTCTTTTCTCTTCTATCGGGAGCATCGAAGAATTCTATCCGCACCTGCAGTAAGGAGAAAGGGTTCTAAGTTCTCCACTTTAGCACCGGACCCTGGTATCGAGGGAGATCTCTCATTCCCTCTCGAAGGAAGCAGCTGTCTCCCTCCCTCAACAGCGGCTGATAAGGACTAACGAAGAAAGGACGGGATGATAAGATGGACGAATCGGAAGCCGATATCACCGGCTATCTTTCTCTCGACCGTTGCGAGATATAGAAATTAAGTTGTGCGCAGCAGCCCTCCCCCTGATCATGTAATTCCTCCTTGTTTTATGAATTATCTGTCACATTTTTCGATTGCTATTTTTAGTCTGTAATATGTGTGTTTAAACCCAATTTTAATCTCGAGTGCCGAAATGCTTAAAAATTAACCCCCGTAATTCTGTGTACCGACATCTTGATATTTCGTAATTTTTGCTTACCGATTATCTCGACCCCTCCCTGCCCCCCTAATTATGTGTACCGATAATGCCATTATTTTTATTGATATTCTCGACTCTTTCCCCTCAATTTTGATGTATCGAAATGCCTAAAAAACAATTAATAATGTTTTACATTATAAAATGCTTTATAATTCCGCCCCCCCCCCCCCCGTTTTTTATCGCTCCATGTAATTTATTCATCTTGACTCTTGTGAAATATATTTTATAATGTCGTCCCCTTATGGCTCCATATAACGTATTTATCTCTGCCCCGCCTACCCTAAATTTATCATACATTTTATAACGTTAGCACCTACCATCCATATAATATTTTAAAAGATAATGTATTTTTTTATGCTCCCTCTTATTGCGCCATGTATTTTAGTCTATCTCTAAATTTTTATGATATATTTAATAATGCTTCCCCCCTATCGTCCATATTGAGAACCCCTTTGGCATTTATTGTAGGACCCCTTTTGCGTTTACCTTTTAGAACCCCCTTTTTTGTATTTATTTTTAAAAACCTTTTGCGTTTATCTTTTAGAACCCACTTTTTGTATTTTTGTGTGTATTTTCGAGAACCCCGCTGACATTTACTTTAGAAACCCATTTGCGGTTATCTTTTAGAATCCCCCAGTACCTTTACTCACGTTTTGAATATCTTTCCTATGTTCAACGTAATTTTTTGTTTCTGTTCCGGGCTATTGATAAATTTAAATGTCTTAGTATTATTTTAATTTGCCTTCTTTGAAGAGCCATTTGTTATACAGTTCCGAAATGCTGAATAAATGATTGTAAATAGTTTTTATTGAAATATTTGAAATATTTTTTACTAAAAGCACTTGCAAAAAAATTACTTTTTGCCAAAATCTCGGAAAACCCAATTTTCCACTTATGGAGTTTTTTAGGACCCTATTAAACAGACCTATGCCGGTGAAATTCTAAGAATAATTTTTAATTCGTATTCTATACAATAAAAAATTATGCTAAAATTACGAAAACGCTGCTGGTAGGCAGATTACAATCAGATCGGGGAGCCAAGCGACATTAACTTCAGTCAGAAAGGCAGAAATAACATCAGAGCTGGTTTGGGAATGCAAAAAGGCATTAAACCAATTTGCAGAAAAGAACAGCGTGAACCTCACATGGGTTCAGGGTCACACAGGGATCAAAGGCAACAAAAAAGTGGACTAGTTGCTGCATCGGGCTGGCCATCGAAAGCTAACCCGAAAGAAGCAACGGAAATACTGGGCACAATTCCAAGGTAACTGACAGTCGAAATACATCCTGGGCTATACGTACAGGCTGGACAGAGTCAGGGAAATCGTGGGATTATCCAAAGAAGACCTAGGGACAAGGGATCAGATGCTCACAGCACACAGCAACCTCTCATGCACAAAATGGGGTACACTCCCACGACAGAGTGTAGGAAATGTAGCGGAGATGATTAAACATCTGCGCATATCTTATGCCAGTGACCGTCAATAACTCGGCTCAGGCAACAAACCAATGGGGCCCACTTCATGGAACCTGAGGAAATTATAACGCGATATGTGGTTGACATCCTGGGCTTCAACAAGAGGTCTGGAATCAACTACCGAAAGGGAATAGTTAAGGGTGTGATGTAGTGTACTTACCAGTAGAGTGTAAGAAAACTGCTAAGGTGGTGAAGAGAAGAGCAAAAGAGGTCTGCATCTTGCCAAAATAAATGCGCCAGCTTCTTGAAGATTTTCCTTACGAGTGTAATTGATTACGAGCAAAATCAATGCCGCGTTTGCCGCTTTATATAAAATCCATTATCTTCTTTTTTTTAACTAATCGCGAATACTTGACTCGACATAAAGTACATAACAATTTTATTGCTTGCTTGATTTTTTTTCATGTACTTGGAATATTGCGAAATTTTAAAGCCTTCAGCTATTTATTAATATAGCGTATACAGTTGGAAAATTTCATAAAATAATTATCGTTCGAAAAATACGTAACGCCTTTAGCGAAGCGAGGGATCAAGAAAAATACTACGCATCGTTATGAAGGGGTGGAGCTTACTAGAGGTTTTCTATGTATCGCTGACAAGATATATTTTTTTTTACAAATTATATTTTTGATAATGCAAATCTATATTTTTGTCCTCAAAATAATCTGTAAGTCCAGGAGTAAGAAACCTGAAGTCTAGCGATTAAAAACCTGTGCTGACACCTCGCAGGATACCTTCAGTAAAAAATAAGATACACTGATTTCTAAGAAACATTAAAAAGTTGATCTAGAAAATGAATGGTAAAAATTTAAAAGTCACGAAAAAGTAACCTGTCTTGCACACGCATCTACATTTCTAATGATATTTCGAAAACCAGGACACATTTCGACTGTTTCTTGGGCTGATTTATAAGAGGAGGTTATCTTATTTTTTTGCGAATATATCCTGGGATTAGTGAGTGCATGTTTTTAATCGTCAATTTTGTAGTTTCCCTCAAAATCCTGAACAGTACTTTAGAAATTTTTATTACACTTTACATTTTAGCAAATTATTCGTTAATCTTCCGACCTAAATAGAATGAAATAAATGTCTTTTATTTTAGCAGTTATTCACAATTCAACGTATCAAATATATCATACTTTAAATTATTTCTTCTTTGGCTGGCGTTTATCTATTAAAATTCTCTGTTTGTCTTATTTTTTTATTTCGTCGTAATGATGTATGTTCAGAAGAGTCTATTTACACGTTTTACAACCTTGTCTTCCAATTGGTTACAAAAATGGACAATTTTACGAACTTTATTAACTATTAAGTTAACAAATTAATAGTTTCAGGAAATTTGGATTAAATAATTATTTATAGATATATTTCGCTTTCTGCTCCAAAATTCGATTTTTTAGCAGAACAGTCCACAATTTTTACAGCACAGCCTACAATTTTTACCCTTTTTGTCTAAAACTTTGAGGAAGAATTGATTAGAGGATGCTCCAGTTTTATTTTTCAATATATTCAGATTCAATGATACTTTCTAGTCAGTATGGTTATTATTAAACGGTTATATTATTGAATTAAAGGTAAGCTACATTAAAACATGTTGTTTGTCTTTATACTGAGGCTGTTTTATTATAATCCAAAAAATTATAGCTAAGTAAAGACAACTTTTAAATGGCCCCTCAATTGTATTGAGTATTAAATATTCTTATTAGTTCAGAGCGCGTATTTGATTGAACCTAAAAGGTTATTAAAAAGAAGTGAAATCTCACTAAAACGTCTGCGATCATGGTTCATGAAGGTTTCATCTCTGGATACTTTTTTAGAGCTACCAATCTCTGTAGAATGTTATGAGGAACAGTGTTAATGGACCAGATTATGTGATCCCAGAAGAACAGCCTTTTGAATCCGGTTCGCGATGAAATGAGCCTAACTCTGGCAAAGCTGGAATCTTGCTGAGTTGGCTAATAGTACGTCGGTCATGGACGATATTGGGACCAACCTTGCATTTTATTCTAGAGCATTCAGACTTGTCACATTTGCAGTATATACCCCAGGCTTACTTTTAAGAAGTGGAAACAAGTTTGCATCCCCGGGAGAGCACTGGCGTAGCCGGTTGCCTACTTAACAGTGGTAGATATCAAAAACTTAACAAATCGTCCGTTTCGGTGACTTCTATGGGCCGGGATCCTTCCTCCACTTGACATTTAGTAGTTCAAAGCATTTTTCGACCATGGCGGCATTTTTTCGAGCATATACATCTTGCCGTATGCTGAGTGCCGTATGGTCTTCCCTGTCCGAAGGCCAACCCAAGGGTCTGCATACTGGCGAAGAGAATCAAAGTTGTTCCGCTGCTAGAGCTAACCTCGAGAGACCTGATGGTGATAGCCATAGATCTTCAAGGGATAGGAAAGCTAGTAATCGGATCAGCCTACTTCCCATATGGCAGCGATACGAACCCACCAGTGGAGGTACGTACACTGGTGGATGACTGCAAGATGAGGGGTCTTCCTCTTCTGCTAAGGTGCGGTGCTGATGCTCACCATACTTAGTGGGGCAGCACGGACATCTACTCAAAAGGTGATGATCTATTTTAGAGACAATTTCAAGAAGTAGAATGTTGTAGACGAACCCACTTTCTCAGATCATGCACAGATAGAGTTCGAGTTGGAATCCTTCATCTCCGCGGACCGTAAGTGGTCTAGAAATCCAAGAAGGACGGGCTGAAACCAGTTTTTCAAGGAACTAAGGAGTGGCAGCCAAGATTTCCACGGAGGCCATCAAATCTAATTAGGAAATTAATTGTCAACCCACAAGAACCGAAAGGCTAGGGAGACACACTGGTGGAACACGAAACTCGAAGAGCTTCGCAGGGAAACCCGAAAGAGGTTTAGACGTGCCATTACTGGCCAACCGGATAAAATATGGACCTTATTTACGACAAAGAGGGATGAATACAGGGTTGCAATACGTAAATCGGAACAAGAAAGCTGGACCATCTTTTGCACAGACATCGAGAAAGGAGCAGAGGCAGCTAGACTGGACTACCTGATCTCTCGAAACCCGGATGCTATTTTCGGAATCCTGAAATTGCCCAAAGGGGAATAGTCAGCGTCAACCAGCACATTTTCCGGGCTTTAAAAGTTCTGAAGAAAAGGGGGCGACACCTCAGAGGCAACCAAAGTCGCCTGTGGCTCAGCTGGATCCGAAACGGAGGCTAGTCAACGAGATTGTTACTCGCTTCAGGGTCAGGTGGGCCCTAAAATCTTTCAGTCCTCCAGAGGGCTGCAGAGATTATCACAGGGCCACTCATGAGACTTGCTAGGGCTAGTCTGACGTTGGGATATGTTTCAAAGGCATGGAGAGGCGCGAGAGTAGTATTTATTCTAAAAGCAGGCAGGATCGGTTATACTTCATGCAAGGATTTTCGCGCCAACAGCCTCACATCTTTCTTACTAAAAAACAGTAGAAAGGATTGAGGATAGATATATCGGCGACAAGGTCTTGTCAAGTAGGCCACTTCACAAGGAACAACACGCCTACAGGGTTGGTTACTCAACCGAGACGGCCCTAAGCGGAGCAGTAAACCTAATCGATGAAAAACTGAAGAAGAAAGGCCTCGCGATTGGAACCTTCATGGATATCGAAAGAGCAATCAACTATACCTCCAAAGAGGTGATCTGGGCGACCATGATTGCATGTGGTATGCCTATTGCAGTCGTGGAATGGACCTGCCACATTTTAGCCAACAGGAAACTAGCAACAACGAAGGGTGATACCACTTTATGTGGTACCGTTGACTCGGGATGTTCACAGGGATGCGTTTTATTACCCCTGCTGTGGTGCTTGGTAGTGGATGAACTGCTTCATATGCTCACGAGTCAGGGCTACCACGTTATAGGCTACGCGGACCATACACTGTTTATCGTGCGAGAATTCAATCACGTAAACGATCTTGGTCTTCAGATCTTGGAGGACAATATCAGGCTTCGTAGCACTGATACGTTGAGTGGTGGAGAATGAGAAATTCCAGTAGATATTACACTGATCATTCTCCACAACGAACTTGAGTTCCCCCTGGGCCTATGGCAAGACGGGCAATAGATCAACACCATAGAAGTGCCTGAGATGGTAATATAACACTTTTAGAGCCGCATTGTGTCTCTCTATGTACCCGTAACGTGCATACTTTGAGCATCCACTGAGAAAATGTCCAAGTATTTCTGGTTCTTGCTTGCACGCTCGGCAGTTAGTATCGCCTACATGGATATTCCTTATGCGCTCGCTGTAAACTAAGGTGTCTATGACGCCGTCTTGAAAGGCAAAATCAAATCGCTCAGTCTCCGATCTCAAGAAACATGTTGGACAGACCTATCGAGAGATCTTTTCTACGTATGATGCCGTAGAATTTTCCATGAAGGGGCTTGTCAGCATGTTCTCTTAGTAAAAGCGTATGCGTTCTGCTTCATGTTCACGAAGTTTGAGCACCGAAGGTGTTAGTGATTCTAGGCCATGTGTAGTGTCTTTGGAATCAAATGGGAGGTCAAGCTCCTCTGCGGCCCTATCTGCGGCCCGGTATAGAAACGCCGCAACATTGACGACTTCATATTGATGTACGAGTCGCATAAGAGAATCTGCACAATTTAGTATATATTATACCATTAAGCCATTTCTCTTCCCAGGTAGGCGTGTCTTGCTCGGGCAGGAAAGGAGTAATGTGACGTAGGGGGTATAGATTATATAGATTGATCTAGAATTCTCGTGTTCTTTATTTAAATGGCACGTTCGTTCCACAGCATAAGATGACAGAAATGATAAAATGATAGAAATATTAATAATTTATTAAAAGTATGGAAAATGAGAACTTATAGAGATTTTCCCTTTTTTAATAATAATATTCTCTTCACGCTTGATATTTCTCGCTTTTAATATATTCACAAAATTTCTGTCATATCAATTAAAAACATATTAAAATTTAGATATCTTGTAGAATTTTTTGGCAAACTTTAAGTTCTCTAGATTAGAATACTGAATAAATAAGGAGATTTCTTCGCAAATATAGTATCGTTCAGAATTATAAGACCTTGTAGAGAATAGAGATAGAGACAGAGATAGAGAAAGAGTGCACATGTGTTACCTCTACTGCCTAATAGTAATACATGAAAATATTGTAACTAACTTAATAGAATAAATCGTTTCAATTTTAGTATTAGGATTAGGATTAGGATTTAGTATTAGTATAAGGATTATTCCGAAAGCTACAATGTCTGCAGGAAAGGTTTCAAAATAATAGTTCAGCAGTATTTAATAATGTTCTTACGATCCCTAATATCCTGCAATGTGTCACCAAGAATAATCCTTTTCCATCCACGTTAAAGAGTTTTCCGTTCAGCTATTAAATCCACTCTCCCATTTAAATCTTCATCAGCAATTCCTTGTATCTTTAGACTTTCAGGACTTATTCCTGTTTCGGTAATTAGTTCGAATGAAATGTCTTCTTAATCTAATTCATTTGATCAATTTAATCAACATTGGGTACATTGTTAAAAAAATTTGAAACTCAGGAAAAATACAACGTAGCGTTACAAAGGGGTACATAATGCTATCGAACTATATTTTGTATGCAGAAAGGCTAGCTTCACAAGAAAAAAAACAGATGCACCAGAAAATATGACCAATTCTAGTAAGGGAAACTCAGTCCCACTGTTTGCGCCTACATGTTCAGCGGAATTTAACGACAGCTATACCTGGGGACGAAACTGCATTGAAAAAAGACGTGGCCAGAGATATCGGGCCTCGTATTAATTAAGAAATAAGATTTTCAGAACCCCATTCGCTAGCAAGCTGCTGCAATTTACAAAGATTAGTGTAAAATTATCCACCGTCTTTAAAATGTTTGGACGTCGAATCGCCGACTATGAATCCGGGAATTAAGGAATTGTTACTTGAATTAAATATTTAGGCGGTGATTAGGAGGGACAACAGGATTGCGGAAAAGCAGCTCCAAATAAACACGTCCATTGCAGCTGTGCGAAAAGGTCCAAATGAGCTGCTGAAACATTTGGCTGTTAACGTGTGCTTCATGCACTTGCTCAGCGATGTGATGTGAGGAGCTCCTAGCGGACCATCACCACGATCAGTTCAATATACCGCAATATACTATTCAAGCTCATAGTTTAAAGGACGAATCATGCAAGGTTTTTAAATTCGCGCCAAAACCGTAGACTAATAATTCCAAAAACTCGAGGAACCCGCTCTTTTAGAAATTTCAATTGTCAAAGCGCCATCTTCTTCGAACGGGTTCAAACCATTGTCATAGAATAGGAACACTAGCATCGCCCAACGTAAAAACGGAAACCGCTCTACCACCGCAAACACAATTGGAAGCAAGAACATTCAGAAGGAAGACGCCCTTAGCCGGGGTAGGTAAACTAGTTGGTAGACTCGGTAATTTTATTTATACTTGTAGAGAATTAACATCAGATAAAATAATATTATCTTAATATTATCTTAATATTATCTTAATATTATCTTAATATTATTATAATATTATCTTGGATAGATGGTTATAAAATTCCTTTTAAATCTCAGGTTTTCTAAAGAGATTTGATTTAAAAAAAAGTTGTGAAGTTCAGAGTTTAAAGTTGTTGCAGAAAGAAGAAGGAACAGGCTTTCGTATGTGATTCCTCCAATCAGCAATTTATTGTTTACATTCTTCTTGCTTTGAAATCTACTGGTGGTTGTTGGGTTATTTTGAACCTGAAACCCCCTAATAATTTGGCTTGAACTGAAAATTTTAAATTATAAGATTGGAGACGGCTTCCAAATTATTAACCCGACGATGTTTAATGAGCAAAATTGAGATGAAGAACGGTCTGAAAATTTCTGGGATTTGTTTTCTAGTAAATTAACATGATTATGGAACTGCTCTCTAGTAACAAAGAAAAAGTTAAACAAATAGTGATTAAATTCTTGAATACCAGGGAGTGCAAGATTAGAGTTTTTGCTGAGTTTTGGGATATATTGTATCTAGCTGCCCTGATATCAAGTACAGTAGGGCCTATATAAAAGTTCTGGAGCGCGAAACATTTTTGGCCTCTGAGTCTAAGTGATCTAAGGCCCGATCTACTTTCGTGGCTTAAAATTATTCCCGAGGCAATAAAGCTATAGATTTGGTGGAATATTGTTTCGAA
>CAKNWU010326196.1:21683-35232 GCA_932072015.1 Andricus quercustozae
TTCAATTTTCACACGTATTACCTCTAGAACCTGATATTAATCAATTTAAAAATTTTGTAACTAACTTAATAGAATAAATTGTTTCAATTTTACTACTAGGATTATTCAAGTCAGAATTTATTTGAACCAATAGCATAATCTTCTTAGCGTGTTTTTATTGGAGCTTGAAAATTCAAGAAAATTTGTTTTTCATACTAAAATAATAATGCTACTGTCTAAATATGAACACTACCCTAATTGAAAAAGTTAGTTTATTTACTCATTTCGAATGCTAACCACATTGCCTGTAGCCGCAATCACAATAGGATAAATAGATGCATGTTTCACACTCTTCCATATTGTCTTTACTTCATGCTGCAGCTCGCTATACATATAGATCTTGGTTTTCTGGGTCGCCTGCAAATTACAGTTATTATTTTTATTAGTTGGTTTGAGACCGCAACAGCCCCTGGCGCTTGTGTAATCCCGTTGCGTCCCCTTGTGAGCCTAATCGTGACCCCAAAGCCCTGTCCATAATAAGAGGACCGCAGTGACGCTGTTGGCTGATATCTCTGACTCACGGTGAGTGTTAGACGTTTCCCCGCAATCGCAGGGCAGTGACAAAGGATTGAATAGCTGTCTCATCATCCATTTTGCACAGACGTCAAAGGGGACATTTCTGTTAGGACTTTGACCCCCTTTCTCCCGAGCTTGAATATTTCCCTTGCTCGCTTAAAGTTAAGCTTTGAGCCCAAGAGTTTTTTGGCCTGTCTGCAACCAGAGACTAAACCCCACTCATTATGATGTTCCTCAGTCAGCCAACTGTTAATTTCTTTAGTGACTGACCTACTGGAAATACCGACAACTGCCTCGGGTCCAGTAAAATTTCTTCTTGCTGCTAGTTTGGCTAGCCTATCCGATATCTCATTGCCCTTGATATCGCTGTGTCCAGGGATCCATAGCAGAGTAACTCGGTTTTCCGTCGAACTGGAGTATGGCCATAATCGCAGATTGTAGAACTGTGGGGTGGAACCCAACTCGATTGTGAAGACCATTCCATTCCTTCTACGATATACACCGGCTCCTGCATTCTGCTCCTTCCTGGAGCCATCTGTAAACCAGTTTTCTCCATCACTAGGCAGGTGTGCGTCGCCGTTAACCCATTCCTCCTTCGCGGATAGGCTAACTCGATACTTCTTGTCGAAGAGGTAGCAAGTGGCCATTTTGTACCTGGGCATGTTCAGGGTCGGTCTCCTCGCGATATCGAATGGGATCTTTACTGCTGTCGAGATCCTTCTGTCATTTACCAAATTTAGTCTCCAGGCCGCCTTGGCAGCCACGGTCTTGATGGTGAGATGGAGGGGCTCCAACCCTATTAGTGCCCCTAGTGCCATCATGGGTGACGACTTCGAGGCACCTGTAATGCCTCTCAAAATCAGTTATCTGATTCTTTATAGTCGAGACTTCACAGTGGACAGCTCGACCCTACTCCACCCTACCACCGCCGCATAGGTTAGCCTTGGTCGGCACATCGCTGTGTAGATCCACAGCATCGCTTTCCAACAGTAGAGGAATACCCCTTACCTTGCAATATTCCACTAGTGTACATAACTCCACTGGTGGATTAGTATCGCTGTCATACGGAAAGTAAGCCGATCCCAGAACTAGCCATCCTATTCCTTTGAGATCCGTGGCTATAATCATCTGGTCTCTCTAAAGTATGCAGACCCGACGAATCTCTGTTGGTCGGCTGCTGGGCCGCTTTGTGCCTCTTCAGAGTCTCAGCCCCCCCCCTGGGGTGTCCTTTGAGCCCCTACCTCTCTTCTGGACCTCAGTGCTAGATGTCGATCCTATAGCCTCCGACGTTCCAGCTCCCGCAGCTGCTCTGCTAGCCTGCTGCGCTTGCCTCTTCAGTCTCCTTTTCAGGGCAACGTTGAGCCGTTTCCTTTTTGTTGGGGGACTGATTGACGTCTCCCGTTACCATAGCCTCGTTCAAAGGAAGCGTCAACCCTTCCGCTCCCGAGGGAGCTGGGGGCACAGCCGCCACCTGAATTTGGCTTGCCGGAGAGACAGATGGAGGGGAACGGGTTATGCTAGACGCTTTAAGACCCAACCCCTCTCCCGTCTACACCAACTCCCTTCCACCTTCCTTCGATTTTTTTTTTATTATATATAATAATTTTTGATACATTGTGCCGGAACACACATTAGTTCCCCAATTTTGGGCTGTCATTGTCCCAATTTTCTTTCGAATACAGTAATGGAAAACTAAACTAAACGTATTGGGCAGTAGATTAGTTGAATATTATTCTGTACAATAAGTATTGTAAATTAAATTTAGAATTCTTATGATGCATTATATGTGAATTTTGTTTAATAATTTGATTACATAAAATTATTATAGTAGGATTATTTTGATTGTTATATGTTCCAAAACTTTACAATTCCCACATGGGACGTATGAATTATTTTATTTTATTGTTAGCCATTTCCGCTGGTTCCAAGATCCCTCAAATTCTTCATAAGATGTATGAAAGTTCCGGGGTTGGGATTAGGTTGATGAATATTGGAACTAAACTACCCTGTATTTCGCGGGTTTGTATGGCAAGACGAGCCACTCGAAGAATTCAAGTTGTCCCCTCATTTTCATTTAAATAAACTGCTGATCTCGGGGGTTCATGAAGACCTCATATTCATCATGATGAAATCCTAAGCTGGGAAGTTCATAAGGATTAGGACAAGGATTAGGATTCGGTTGTACATTATATCCAAAGCGAAGTAAAAATGATATATGAACACACACTGTTACAAATTCCTTGTATCCACTGCTCACTTAACCCTGAATCTCCACTAATAGTACAAACCGACTGACCTATTTTGAATTCCCACTGATAGTCTTCAGCATATACAATCACGTATCTTATTTTTATAATGTCAGGAACCAAGAGACCTAGTATGTATTGTAGAGGAGGATGAACATCAGCAGCAGGATCATCAGCATGAGGATCATCAGCAGAAGGATCATCAGCTGGAGAAGCAGGAAGAGCAGGTCTACGATTACATCTAGAATCTTGGCGGGTTCTATGTCCTTGACTGCTTCCATGTCCTTCACGTCCTTCACGTCCTTGTGAATGTGATACTGTAAAAATACAATAGAAATGCATAAAGTTTAATGGAACAGCAATTTTTCATATTGTTTGTGTCACATGCTAATTTATTCAACAGGTTTTTATAAAATTGTATCAAATTATCGGAACCAGGCTGCTGTTGGTTCACGAAAAAATTAGGTTATATACATCGATAAATCTTATAGTTTTCTTTTAACAACTTCTTATTGAAAATCATTCAAATTTTATCGGCAGAAGACTTGCATTCTATTCTATCAGTTTATTTTCATTAATGCTCAGTAAAGTCTTGTCCACACAAACCTTGTATTAAATCCTATCTTCCTAATTTTAGAAAATTTCAATCAAGTTCTATCCATCTGGAAATCTTATATTTTTCTTTTTTCAGCTTCTTATTAAAATTCTATTTAATTTAATCCGCTCCAGACTTTACGCTGTACCCTAAGTAAAAATGTTGCGGCCTGGGCTAAGAAGTGCTATGTTAGATATCGTTCACAGTACCTAAAATCGCACTTATGGTAACGGTGTGGTAAAAAATATGTTATGATCCCATATCATTGTTAAAGTGCTAAGAGATATGAAACTTCAAATTCCATCTAGTTTTGTGATGTTTTAACGCTGGTCTGGATTAAAAATAACCATTTTTGAGTTTGTAATATTTAAAAATATCTAATTTTTTGTGAATTTTATAATTATCTGTAACTTGAGCATTTTCAAGCCTCTGGTGATAAGAAATCTAATATCTTTAGTCCCTATTTTGACATCTAATGACCTTGCGTGAAATGGAGACATTAATTTTAGGACGCATATTTTTGGGAGTTATTTTAATTTACTTTGAAACTTAAAGTCGTCATTTATTGGAATCACATTATTGGTTAAATTTCTATCGAGAAAAAGTACTGTAATGAAATATTCCAAATATTTCAAGGGATTTCTAATTATTTCAAGTGATTTCAACAGATAACAAGGGATTTTAGAAGAGTTCAAATACTTTGTAGACTATATGTTTAAGAATTGTAAATTATTTCAAAGACTGTAACAGAATATATAGGAGTTTTAATTGATTTAAGAAGATTTGAAGGGATTTTGAAATCACAAAAGATTCAAAGCGGTTCCAAAGTGTTACAAATATTTCAGGGCAGATACATGAGAGATTTCACAGATTTTCTAAGGAGTTCAAGAGATTCAAGCATATTTCAAAGGATTTCCAAAAATCTTTTAAGATTTCGTGACCTATTAAAAAATCTCAAGTGATTTCACAAGATGTTTCTGGATTTCAACTAACTTCAGAAGACTTTAGGGGATTAAGAGAGAGTAAGAAATTTATAGTGCTGGCGACTCCTTTAATGTTGTTCGGTGTTCGGTCTGATACTTCGACATTTCGTGCGCACGTGTCTCGTGCGCATTATCTAAACGGCAAATTCGAGCGGAAATGATGCAAGGGGACTAAAAGTTATTTCTACATAGTAATTTTCGCTGAGAAATCTTTGGATATAAATTGAATAAGTCAAATATTTTTTTACATTTTCAAATATTCTTTTTATTAATTAAATTTAACTATTTTTCATACTTTACCTTCATTGACATAATTTTGTATTCAGAGACGAGAAATATTATCAAGTGGAGAAGTTATAAATAAATAGTGCTACGAACCGTCCTGGCACGTAATTAAACTTTGTATTTAACATATTCAAAATTAATACGTACTCTCCAGAAGAATATACGATCGTAAGCATTATTAAAAGATAAGCCAGTATGAAAATTCTTTCACTCAGGTCAATTCGTTAGAGTAAGAGAGAAAGACTTGAGAACCAAAGGCATGATGATGCATATCGATAATTTTTAAATTTTTCTAAAATCTCGTCAGATTAACTTGAAACCTTGAACACCATACTCATCACATCGAGATGAACGATCACCGAATCGAGATGATCGTCTCGTCTCGATCGACTTTTTTCATTACAAATTCTTGATCTCCATTAAATTTTAGTTCCATCTAACTATGTTTTAATCAAATCTCGATTTTGTCCAAAAATGATCGATATGCATCACTAAAAGGGAAGAAAAGAGAAAAGACTTCAATATGAATCATGGCAGACACTGCGTGACGCTTGTGTCTGTGCACTATTAAACCCACCGATTCGCTCGCGGTTCTCAGGAGCGTCCACGAACTGTAAAGGATCTGGCGAACTCCACACGGTGTTCCGAACCCGGGACCATCTAGAAGATTCCCCGGTAGTCATACTCATTGCCAAGGAATTTTGAAATTTGAAGGCATCCTTCCTGGTCAATCCAGGATCAGGGGTCAATCTGATAAAACTTGAAGCGTTACAGGAAGAACCAGCGATTTAATAGAACCAACTTACTAAAATGTATAGGATAACCGAGCGCGGAGTGAAGACCCTAGGCACACTCAAAATTTTGGTTTTAGGGGCCCCGGTGGAATTCTACGTGGTAAGAAATAATTTTCCTATCTCTACAGATGGAATTCTAGGCCGTCCCTTTCTCCGACAGGAAGAAGTCGAAATGTCCTTCAGACATAAATCTATTATCACCGTCTCTAACCCAATAACACCAATTAATTTTGTAGACGAAGAATTCAAGGTAGCAAAAAGAAAATTAAAATCGCAAAATTAACGGTTTGCTCGCTTATTAAGGATTCAATTACGAACTCGTCAAAAAATCGTGCTAGATGTATCAATTTCCGAAGAACGAGAGGGGTACCTACCTCGTATCAAGACTTCGGACGCAATATATTTAGGTGAAGCTGCAGCCACGAATAAAAATGGAAAGTGTCATTTATTAGTAATCATTACTACTGAAGATGTAGTCGAGCTTGCCCTTCCCCCTCAAGAAATCGCCCCCCTCGAATACGATAAGATTCAAGGGGAAGAATCTTTGATTCAGAGCCCCCGTAATCGGATGATGCTGTAGCCAAGAAGGAGCAAAGATTCGGCCGAAGATGTACTACCAGTAATCGAAAAACAACTCCAGAACGGAATTATCGGACCATAAAAATCACCCTATACTTCACCGCTAATTATAATCCCTAGGAAAACTTGTGCCTCAGGTAAATAAAAAATACCGGGTTATCATCGATTATAGGGCACTCAACGAAAAAGTTATAGGGGATGCATACCCCTTGTCAAATATTGCAGAAATAGTGGATCATCTAGGGAAGGCACAGTACTTCTCCGTCTTTGATTTGGCAAGCAGATATTACTAAGTGGAAACGCATCCCGACGATCGAGCAAAAACAGTCTTCTCCACGCCTCAAAGTCATTTTGAGTACCTGCGAATGCCAATGGGCATCAAAAATGTCTCGACCACCTTTCGACGTCTAATGTACGAAGACGAAACGCCTTTTCACACGCTTACGGCAAGCAAACCGAAAGTAGTAGACAGATAAATGTGACATATTGCGAAAGGAAGTGGCATATTTAGGTGACATAATTGGACGGAATAGAGTCAAACCTAACCCATGCAAGAGATTGGAAAAAGTGCATCAGCAAAGTTTCGATAAAATCCGAAATTACCTTTGTCTAGAGCCTTTCCCTTCATATACGGATTTGAAAAAAGAATTTAAACTAACCACAGATGCTTCAAAGTAGAGGAAAAGGAGTGGCTTTTGGTACTATATGGAATAAAAAATTTCCGGCCGTACTCTTACGGAGAAAATTCATATTAGCATGCGATCAACAGTCCGTGCATCGGATGCTTTATGTTGAGGACCCGGGCACCAGACTTCTAATGTGGCGAATAAAATTGAAAAACATCGATTACGTCTTTGAATGCAAGAAAAGAAAATTAAATCGCTGCGTCGAGGCCCTGTGTCAAAATCCAGTGCTCGATAAGCAATCCACTTCCATGTCAGGTAGGTCGGAATCAGATGAAGATCGCGAAAATGAAATAGTAAATGCGCGTCAGTAAAAAGTAAGCCTTGCGGCCCACGGTGATGTACTTAGAGCGAACTCCACTCGATTATTGCCAATAGACACGCGTTCCTCGACAGTTGAGTGAAAAACTGAAGAATCCAGATTGAGAAAACCAACTCCCACCGCGTGAAGGGACTCACAACCCCTCGCGGCAGCTCCAAAAAAGCTGACCATCAGGAGGTCTAGCCAGTTGAAAGCTAGTAAAATGAAATCGACTACTCTGCCCAAGCCAATTACAAACCGAAATATCAAGAAATCAGACAAAAGCACCAAACCCCCGGAAGGACATCAGTTGAATACGAGAAAGAAGGCAAGGCCAGTTCTAAACCTAGACGACAGTTTGCGACCTCCCAACGGTTTGATGGCACCTAACATGGATAGAAGCACAATTGCTGATGCCCCCGTCTCCAGAAAGAGTCGCAGCGTCCTGTCAGACGTAGAACCTGCGCAATCGACCTCCAAAGGCGCACGTAAACGCGCACCCCCGCGTTTCCCCCTAAATGATCCATGGATACCTCCCTTATGCGATCCCTACGTTAATGTATACATAGACGGGGCAAGCGTCCTGATTCGAAAGGCGACTCTCGAGCTGGAATTAGCGTATGGTTTGCAAAAAAAATCCCCTAAATGTCGCGCAACCAGTTACAGGACGCTAAACAAACAACGTTCCAGCCTTTAGAGACCACGTTAGACGCTCAGAGAGCCACAGGCGCAGGAATCCAAGAGCTTAGAATTAATACAGATTCGAAGTTTCTCATCGACCGCGCAGCCTTCTGGATGCCTAAAGGGGAAGAAAATTGGTATCGTCCTCAAACGAATGGATCCCTGGAGAGAAGCCATATATGTCCCATTCGCCATGTTTACGTACAACACGTCGGTTCATGAAGCGACGGAGTTTAATACCTACAAATTAGTCTTCGGATGAGCCACACGGGTACCTACCTCGTCACCTACTTGCATGACCTGATCGTCTGATTAAACGAGATTCAGACAATCGCGGTAAAAAATCTAATTGATGCAAAGGAATGATCAAAGAAATACTATGATCAAAAGGTTAGGCCGCTTAACGCGAAAGTGAATGGTCTAGCATACGGGGTGAAAGATGTACGCAATGGAAAAATTGATTCGCAAATTAATCGTCCATACAAAGTCGAAGGACTAACGGATAATCATAATGTAATTCTAGAAATCGACGATGGTTCGCGATTTATGAAACATGCCAACAAGCTTAAGGTAGTTAAGATTTAAGCCGGTGAAAAGAATGCATTGAAAGTATTATTTTTCTTTATGTGCATAAATCAACTGTGTAATTGTAATTAGGAATCTACAAGAAAGTAGGCCAAGCTTAGAGTAGTTTGGGAAATAAGGTAAACACAGGCATTAAAACTAAAGCTAGAAAAGAAAGGAAAACCTGAAAATACATAAAATTCTAATAAATGCAATAAAGTGCGGGATCACCCAAGAATTATCTTGTTCCGAAATAATTCCGGGGTGGTGAACCGCTCACATGTTTCTTTTTCTCTCTACAACTTTTCCTAATTTATTCAGGGTATAGTAAAATTCACTACAAAATAACTTCGATAGTCATTTTCAAGAACTCTCTAGTAAAGACATACAGAATCGTTCATTCTGAAATGATTCTGGGGTGGGAATTAAAATCTTGGCCTTCGTCACCCAAAAGTAAGGGTGGTGAAAATGCCGAAACACATGCTCATTCTTTCTTTTATGTGTATTTACTGCGCCCACCCTTAAATGAATCCTATACAGTAACCAAGTGTAATGTGATTAAAGGTATAAGTAAATTTAAATTAGTCAATGTTAAATTAAGTAAATTAAAGAACATCCAAACGCAAACTCTGTTCATAGGGGAAGAAAATAAAATCAGAGTTGTTTAATTATCCTAAAATGTACGACCCTTGTCTTTGGATCCTTCTATGTTATGTATATGCAGGGACCGGCACTGGACAGGGGGAAGATCTGTACAGGATCACTCCCCTTACCAGGAATACCGAAATCTACTAAGCGAAAGAGGGACTCATGCGTTCAAAAATATCAGAGTTTCCTAGATACATATGGACGCAGAAACAAATCTCTACTGGAGAATTGCAAAGTGACACTCGGTGAAGACTGAATTAACATCTTCGAATCTCACCAATTGACTGGAAAACATGACGTTGCTGAAAATCGTTTGAAGGAAGTTCGACTCGAGATGGAAGAACTGAAACGTAGGACCGAAAACTTGCATATACGAAACCTACCGACGAACATGAGACAACGGAGAGCATCTCCGATACTAGGATTTCTGGGAGGAATAATCGGACCTGTCACAGGACTTGTCACCTATGATGATAAGCAACTATAAGTCGCAAAAATCAACGAGGTAAATGATGCACAAAAGAATTTATCTCACCTCATTGGGCAACAAACCCATGTTTTGAAGGCTGATCTCGAGCAAATACATCGAAGAGAAGAAAATCAAGAATGTCAGCTTAATCACTTTAAACTTGATTTATTCAATACTGCAGTGATGGTCAATAAAATTAGAGAATATATGCCACAAATAAACTACACAAACACTTTAAATAAAATGTTAGGAATTATGGAAGCAGGATTGGATGGCTACACAAGATCAGCCGATCAACTCATAGATGTCATATACGACGCTAGAAGAGGTCATCTACATCCCTGTTTGTTAACCACCAACCAAATAGTAGGGTAGGGTTGTTACGAACCGTTCCGGTACGTAATTAAATTTTGTATTCAACCTATTCCAAATGAGAATCAACTCACGAGGAGAATATATGCAACGCAAGCAATATTAAAACATAATAATGACGTGAGAACCAGAGAGAGGAAAGAGAGAGGATGACAATACGAAATATTGCAATGGACAGTTATAAACTACTAAAATGAATAAACTAATATGGAAACAGTTGATAATCAACAGTCAATCAACTTCAAATTATATTATTTATATTAAATTAAAGGAATCAAAGGTGTCTTTGAGTCACGTTATGACAGTCAGCATTTTCTAGAAGTCAGCGATTCACAATATAGCTTCCTTCCTTAGTTCCTTTCAAATTGTCGCTTTACAACCACCATCCAATCAAAACTAGCAATGCTCACAAAAATGCCCTTCCTGACCTACGCATTCATACCTTTTAGTCGGTTACACTCAAAATTATCATGCCAGTTCTTTGCTACTTTTTGTACCGACTAGAAGTACTAAGGGATCCGGAAAAAACAAGGTTTCTCTTGCACATCTGCACTCGACGCATAATTGAGCTGGGCCACGACGCCATTAATAATTAATCTTAGTCACTGGCCAGGATTTACGTTTTCAAACGATACCGCTGACCCGACCTCTTATTTTTGATGACATATCAACAGACGTCACCCTTCAAACGGCACCAGCGGACCCATGTTTCTATCAAATTCGGAAGAACCACGGCATCGAATAACGGCATCATCAGACCTAATTTGACAAAATAAATTGTCAATGGAAGACAGAACGCGAATTTAAATGACATAACGACGTACAGACATGTAGACATTTGAATTCAAAACCAGCAGAGATCTTTTCCTACCGTGAAGGATGTGTCGATTCTGTAAATCAGCTTAATGCACCTATAATAGAAACGGCGAATCAGGCTGAGTATATTTCTCTACGAAATTCAACGGTCCAGGGAAATGTGTTAACCTAACCAGTTAAATCCTATCAACAAAACGAGAAATCTAATCCTTGCCCGCTCCTTGCTTCTTTCCGCGAATGAAGTGTCGCGGTAACTATAAGTCAGGGTAAGTCGAATATGAAATCACTTTTGTTTTCTTGATTCCTTTGGAATTTTATTATCTGTTTGCTATTTAATTTCTTATTAATTTAAATAAATTAAAATTAAAACTAGATTCACTCCTTTAGCTATTCAAAAGAACACCTTTTTCATCAGTGAGATCCAACGTTAATAGGACAGCTGCAAAAAGAAACATCTTCAATTAATAAGATGGTAATCACGCGTCCCACAAAATTCAAAAAATAATAAAATTCATTTGGCAGCTTGAAACTCCGGTACATGATAGCAGTTGGAGCTCTTTTACCGGTTCTTCATATTAAAAATTATTATCTCGTACGTAACACATAGAATATTAAAAAAAAAATTTTAATTAAAATGTGTAACTATTTTACTTTTGTGTGCTTAAGTGTTTGTTTGTTTTCGCTTTGAATAATTTAATGAAGTTTTTTAGTTTAGAAAAAATTTAAAATGTTGAAATTACGTAAAAATTGTTTATAGATATATGTTTTCATTCACGAATTCTAAATATATGTGCATAGTTAATAACTAAATGAATCATTCTTATTCTTTGGGTAATCTTTTTTGCTTAAAAATGCAACTACTTGGTTGAAGTTTGAACTATTTTGGAAAAAATATGCCACAGCCCAGATTTGAACCGGGAACACCACTATTCACAAGTGAAGCGTTAACCAATTGCGCCACCGAGGCCACAGTAGAAAGTTTCTCGTTTCTCCTATATCCACAGGATGATGCGGGTCTGCATCTCAGTAACCTGCGAATATCTAGTGATTAACCTTCATGCGGGCGCGCCTTTTTTCTATCATTACTTGGAGCGGGGCTATAACCTACCGCCATCTCGTTTTCACTTATTTTGTAGCTCATACCTCACCATAAACCTGTGATCTCGGGGTTATTTGTGATAGAACAATCAAAACACATGTTTAAACAATGAAAAAATTTATGTTTTTCTGCCACTGACGGTAGACTACCGCCCACGCGCCCGCTTGAGGGTAATTCTAATCTGAATAAATTCACCGAATCTTGTATATAGCTTGAAGTATTGATGTTATTGTGTCGACCAGGGTAATTGATTAATTAATTTCTGATGGCAGATGGCAGATTTTTTCTCGTTTCTCCAGAAAATGATTTGATCAGTCGCATGAAAGGGTGATAAAAGGGCAGTAGGGTGGGTGAAGGGAGTGCTGGATAGGATACAGAAGAAGAGAAGGAAGGAGGAAGAGGAATAAGGAAGGAAAGATTGTAAATAGGGAAGAAAGTAGATATAAGTAATCTGTAAATATTGTAAATGGTAGATGAGTATTAGGTATTAGCCGCGGAAACAGACTTTGGCAATGCGAGGCAATGCGAGGGAGTAGAGACATGCGAGCGATTATAAAAGATATGAAATACTTTTTCTGTACAAAATAGTAGACCTTCTTATGACATACATGCAAAAAATATTAATAAAATTCGAAATAATTCGCCAAACGGTAAAGAAACCGTAATAGCTCAGACGATAGCGCGTCAGACTTTCATGCAGGAGGTCTGGAGTTCGATCACTGAGCCGGGTACCAATGGAAATTTTTCTATGTACTTCTGACGGCGCTTCGGTGGTTCGCAACCCACCTTAAACTGTAGGTCCCCTCAGAAAAAGCTGGTGTCGTACCAAGGATAAATGGGCTCTTTCGAGGATCTAACCTTGGGCGTCGAAGCCGATTTTGAGAAGACTCGAAAATGAGTCAGCGATCTTCTTGTGCTTGGGGCACCTACGGGGGAACCACGCTCGATGGTCGCTGGCCAATTTCGAGCAATGGACACACACATATACACTTACATAACATACCAGGATCGTGCTTCGAATCTTTGCATATAACTGATGACCTCAGAGGAATCGCTCCGTCCACCCTAAGTCTGGCCGCATCCTCTCTCCTGTGACCTGCTAGGGAAGCTGCCGAATGGCACGGTAGGTGAGGATCACGTAGCCTGATCAACAAAGTAGGACGTCATTTACTGTGCGATAAGTATGCCTGGCACCTGAGAGGTATAATTTCAGAATGTTGTTAATAACGAACCCCACCTAGATCCAAAAAACACTCGGCGAAGATAGCCGGATTCGGAGTACTGCCTTGAGAATAAACACGGGTGTGGCACAATAGGCTTCATAGCTTGAGCGCCAGGGGGGCACCTCACGGGACCCCCCGCCTACATTACAACTAACTAACTAGTATAGTAAGCAACTCCTGGCATCTGTTAAATTATGAGATTGATTTACAGTATAGTTATTACAATTTTAGCATACACTCTTGTTGTAAAAGTATGATAAAAACTAGCATAAAAGTTGTAAATCAAAGCTGTTTTGGGCATGCAAAAAGGCATGAAACCAATTTGCAGGAAAGAACACCGGGATCCTCATATCAGGTTCCTGGTCACACAGGTATCAAGGGCTGCATCGGTATGGCCATCGAAAGCTAACTCGGACGAAGCAACGGAAAAACTGAGAACAAACCGAGGGTTGCTGACAGGCGAAAGCCATTCTGGGCTATACGCATAGGATTGATAGTGCCTGGGAAATCCTGGGATTACCCAAGAAAGACCTAAGGACAGTGGTTCAGATGCTCACAGGACACAGCCACCTCACATGCCCAAAATGGGGTACAACCCCACGAGAGAGTGCAGGAAATGCGGCAGAGATGATGAAACATCGCCGCATTTCTTATAC
>CAKNWU010326196.1:36404-47243 GCA_932072015.1 Andricus quercustozae
GGCTGACGTAACCTATTTACCACAAGTTTTAGATTACAGCCTTCTTATTCTTTCAATAAAGTTGAATATGTGACAGAATCGCGTTTATCTATTAAACTTCTTTGTTTGTCTTATTTTTTCATTTCGTCGCAATGATACTGATAAGTACGATATGTTTTTAGAATAGTCTATTTACCTTGCTTTAGGGCCATTTTGCAGGAAATGTGGACTAATTAATTAATTATAAAGATTTTTCGCTTTCTGTTTCCAAAATTCCATTCTTTAGCATTACAGTCCATTTGTAGCCTTCAATATTGAACCTTTTTGTGTAAAAATTTGAAGATGAATTTACTAGAGAAAGCTCTAGTTCCATTTTCCAAAATATTTAGATTCAATGATAATTTCTACTTGAACTGATAATTACATTTTAAATTATAATATAAATATCAATACTAAATATATGTATTATATTGTGCTGAGTATTACATATTCTTATCAATTGGAAGCGAGTATTTGATTAAACCTAAAATGTTATTGGAAATATTTGAAATCTCACTAAAAACATCTACGATGTAAAAATCTTCCGCTAATTAAAAAGTTATCAATACAATCAACATAGTTTGTGAAATCAAAGTTTTCAAAGTAACTCCAAAATATATCTAAATTTTTTAATGTATTATATACTGATAAAATGATAGAGATTTTCCCTTTTTTCAAATAATAATATTAATTATATTCTTTTCACATTTGATTTTTGCCTCTTTCAATAAATTCACCAATTTTCTTTCATATTATGAATTTAATAAATGTTAAAATTTAGATATCTTGTAGAATTACTTGGCAAACTTTCAGTTCTCTTGATTAAAATGCTGTACAAATGAAGAGATAAAAGTAGATATGCAAAATAAAATATCTGAAAGAAACATGAGGCAATGTTCTTCCTTTAGATTAAACAATATTTCTTCTCAAATGTGGTATCATTTAGAATTATAAGATCTTGTAGAGAATAGAGATAGAGCTAGAGAGCGAGAGAGTACAGCGACTGTCATATTTACTTCAATAATAACTATTTTCCATGATAGCAGCCCTTAAATGAACATTGTTGAATGATTAGAAATATCTTGAATTTTCACACGTGTTACATACCTCTACAGCTTAATAGTAATAAATGAAAATATTGTAACTGACTTAATAAAATAAATCGTTTCAATTTTACTATTAAGATTCATCGGTTCAGCATTTATTTGAATCAATAGCAATATTTTCTTAGCGTATTTTTCATGGGAGCTTTAAAAACCACAAAAAATTGTTGTTCATTATACAAAAATAATGGTACTGTCTAAATATGAACACTACCCTAATTCAAAAAGTTTTTTTTATTTACGTATTTCGAATGCCAACCACAAATTTTCTTGCTTGCCTCAAATGATTAATGATTCGATTATTTTCCGCATTTTTCACATAAATTTTGTTAAATTTAAATATAGAAATTACATCGCTGATACAAGTTCAAACAAATTACTTCCAGAAAAACACACACCACTAACTAACATTGTACAAAACATCTCCAACTATCCTCTCCGCAATTAAATTATTTCAGTCATGTCTAAAAGACATAATTTTGCAGTAGCTCCCTCCAAAATCCCGAAAGAAGAAATCATCGGTAATTTGAAATCCACAATCCATCCGAAAAAGAGAATGAAGATATCATAATATTACCCGTAGACAATGGCAACACAACAGTAATAATGAATAAAGGCCCCACAAAAACAAGTCAGCAAAACAAAAACACCTCTAAAAGACTCTAAAGTTGACAGGAAAATAATATCTAATTAATAACTACTAATCCCATCTCTCAAAAACTTTCAGGTCTCCCAATAATCCACAAAAACAACATTCCCCTCAGACCGATCCTCAGCTTTCACAGGAAACTGTATCACACAGATCCAAAACACTTTTGAGATTATTAATAGGATACAACAGATCCACATTCAACCCCAAGACATCCTAGTGAGTTTCGACGTAGTATCTCTCTTTACGAAAGAACCAGACTATGATACAAACGATATTATTAAATCCTTCGAAAACTTTCCTCTGATCTCATAACTTTGATAGTACGCTGTCTCAATAATACTTACTACTCTTTCAATAACCAATTCTACGAACAAACCTCGGGAGCAGCAACGGAATCTCCAATCTCACCTGTAATAGCCAACATATTTATGGAACATCTAGAAACTAAAAACTTTATCCAATCCAAGCCTAAACCGGAATTTTGGTGCCGTTGCGTTGACGACACTTTTATCATCTGGAGACATGGACCAGATGAACTACACCAGTTTTTCGATTTCATCAATCGATTACACCATAATATCCAGTTAACCATGGTAATTAAACAAAATGAAAAATTGCCTTTCTTGGACGTACTAGTTTAGAAAAGATCTGATAACACATTAGGACATGACGTTTGCAAAAAACCGATCCATACAAAACAGATACCTACATGCCTCCACCCACTACCACACATCTCAAAAGCAATTGGTCATCAACTGCTTTGTATACAGACCTGTCTCCATAACAGATAAAGATAACTTACAAGAGGAACTACAAAACGTATAAGAAAATACAAAAAAGAAAACAAGTCAACACAACCTATTAAAGAAAGAGAAAGAAAAACGACCACCATCCTACCCTACATCCAAGATATCACAGAACAAATAGGAAGAATTCTCAACAAACACAACATCCAAACAATATTTAAACCACCTGCGAATATAGGACAATTTCTAAGCAACCCTAAAGGTAAAACGGCACCTCTCAGTGATCCGGGAGCATATAAAATCCCTTGTTCTTGTGACAAAGTCTATATTATAGAAACCGGGAGGGCGGTGAGCCAACCTGTAGAGGAACATGAGAGTAAATGCATGGTAAAACATTTCACACAATCAGTACTAGGTGAGCATCATATCAAAACAGGACGTAGCATTTTATTTGACAAAACAATCATTATCGCAAAAACATACAACATTTTTCCAACACTAGCCAGATGATTGGAATTTAGCGAAAGTTGTATAAAATTTAAGTCAAAATACTGCAATTAAGCGAACTAGTAATCATTGGAGACAAACAAGATAAGTTGTGGCAGAGTAATGCTGTATGTAGGGTCCATAAAAAATAATTCTATTGATTGAATGAGCGGAACTATAACCCTCGTTTGGAAGCAAATGCTATTGATTCAAATAAACGTTAAACCGATGAATGCTAATAGTTACAATTCAAATTATTTATTCTATTAAGTTAGTTATCATACGTTTAATTATTACTAATAGGTTTCAATTAAGTATTTAAACTAATAATTCACTACATTTTATTTTAATAGACAGTAATTGCTGAGTTATCAAATGTTCTGCAGCTCACGTAATGATCCATTTAATATCAAAATGACTCACTATCCAGAATGTAAAAAATGTACAAACTATCAAACGGAAAGCTCTCATACCTTAATCGGGATAACATCTAAACTTGGTACATGTATTTTAAGTTGAGCAAACAGACGGAAATAAGACATGAATTCACAAAAGTTGAAGTGTGAACTTCTCAATGTGTCAGATTTAATGTTTCAGGCCTCGTACTCATTCAAAAAATTCAAAATGGTGTCAGTAGTAGCACCAATTTGGATAAGAAGTAGCTGAGTAGCATCCTGAAATTTTTCAAATAGTAAATCCAGAAGCTAACTATTTTTTGAAAGGAGTAAGAAATATTCATCGCTCATAAAATCACCCGAAATCCTGCCGAATCTCATAAAATACCCAAAAAAATTTGAAACCCGTTCAAATCTTTTAGAATCCCTGAAATTCGTCGGAATCCTTAGAAATCCGTAGATGTCCCTGGAGATTTAATTTAATTTAATCTATTCTCTAATATTGTCTTAAGAATCCGTTGGAATCCCTTGAAATATTTTTAATATCATTGATATCCTGGATACCCTTTTAAAATCCTTTGAAATTTAATGCAATCCTATAAACTTGTTTCAAAACTCTTAGCAATTTTTAAATCTCATTAAATTCCTTGGAATACTTTGAAATGTATTAAATTCTTTAGAAGTTTTTCAAAACCCTTGACTTCCTTTAAAAATGATGAAATATTTTAAATCTACTAAACTCCAGTAAAATTTCATAAAATCTGATAAAGCGTTGAAATTCCTTAAAATCTTTGGAAGCCGTTGAATTAACCCCATAAAGTTTAGAGGAATATCTTGCAATCTAATGGAACCTTTTAATTTCTTTTGAAATCTTATGAATCGCTCAAATATTGTACCTATCGCTTAAGTTCCTTGCAATCTTTACAATCTTTTAAGTATTCTGTAACATTACGAAATCATTTGAAATTCTACAATCCTTCGAAATTCTTTTAAATCTCATGAAATTCTTTGGAATCTTTTTAAATACACCAAATTCTTTAAAGTCCATAAAATATTGTGAAATCTCTAGAAATGAAACGAAAACACAGTTGATATGCATAACAAATATTTAGATACTTTTGTAAATTTAGCACAGATCTAGGCTTCGGAAACCAAGACCATGATTCTTCTCGGAAAGATCGATCCCAACGCAACTGGAGGTATATGTCAACCGACTCATCACTGCCCACAACACCAGAAGACGATCGAGTTGGAAAAATCACTTCACTTCCTAATAATACAAAAGGAAATAACACCACACACTGGTTCATTGATCACACATCACTTCATTTCACGCTAATCAAAAAGAAGAAAGAACCTGAAACACTGTTCAAGAATCACTTATTTTAATTCAGAACACTTCTTATCCAATCGAGCGAGCCACCAAAACAACAACACTACACACGCATGCTTCATCTGAAGACTTTAGGATAGGCCACGAATTTCTAAAAATTTCTTGTAATGTTTATTACAGCGTTTCAGGCAAATAAAAAAAAGTATTTCAGCTCAGACCGTTTTTTACTCAACTTTGGTTATTTCTTCAAATGTTAATAGGAGACTTTAAAATGTGTTTGCAATAAACACGTCAAATAGTTTTAAAGTCTGACAAAATACTTTTAGACTTTTCCCTTTCATTGGGAAAAATATAAAGATTTTGCAAGTTAGCCATGAATAAAGAAAAACTTTGGTGGTTTGTTGGTGGCTTTTATCGAGAAAGGTCCTGAAGTATTCCTCGCATATTATCACTGTAGGTTGCAATTTTGTTAAACAAAAAGTTATTGTAGCTTGTGTCGGTTTTCCAAAAAGTACATTTTGAATTTTTGATGCATTTTTATTTTATTATTATTTTTTGCGATTGAAAAAAAACTACTCGTCCTTTCTAAAAATTATAAATAACAAATTTGTACATCCTCCTTGAGTGAACAGGTTTGTCTATTATGTTTTTTTTTCTTTCCTTGTGTCGTTTTCAAAAACATCAATTGTTTTTATTTTTAAAGTTACTTTTACGATTACAACAAAAACTAAGCGTCCCTTTGAAAAATTGTTCATGCCCAATTTTTAGCTGTTTTTTATGAGCAACTTCTGTATACTCATTTTTTTACATAACTTGTGTCGCTCGACAACAAGTTTAATTTTTTTATTTGAAACTTGCAAACATTTTTTTAATAAAACTTGAATTTTGGATTTTTCGAAAAAATTCGAAAGGTTGTTATGATAATTTGGATGGGCTCTCAAAAAGAAGCGTTTTTCTTCTGTTGATATTTTTTCATATCGAGCGTTGTTCGGCGTAACATGTTAATTTTCTTTTGTTTTTTTGGATTTTGAAAATGCTATAACTCTGATAATTTTCTTTTTATCAAAAAATGTCATTGGGATAAATTGTTTGTCTTTTTGAGTACTACTAATAAGCGTACATAGAATTTTCAAATCTTAAAAAAAAGTGGTATCAAACATTTTCAAAATGTGCTCAGTTTTTGAATTTTTATCCAAAATGGCTGGTTAACGAACTCGTTCTTTCTTTTTAGGCCTTCAAAATTGTGCCAAAGCACAATCCAATCTAATCAATCTTTCGAAAGTTATCGTGCCTACACTATACTACAGACTACCGACAACAGACAGACAGACAGACACCCCGTATAGTTTTTTCTGACTCAGGGGGTCTCAAAACATACAGAGTGAATGAAAACCGACTATGTCCAATTTTACATAAAGTCAAGTCCTTCTCATCAGGATGAGAATGTAAAAAAGGTAATAACCTTGAAAAAATCGCACCAGCCCCCCCCTCCGCCCCCCCGAATTTGTGTCCTTCATAGCTTCATAGCATATCGGCGCTTCTGGAGTTCTTGAAGGCCATGCTGTCTAAATCTTTTGAAATGGGGAGGGATGTCTCTAGCCTTCTCCCCCTGCATAACACCTGCTACAACGTTTAGGATTTTGTGGCGCAAATTTTGTTATTGACGGAGAATATGAGCGCATTTGTGACGCAATTCAGTGGGTAACAAACGTTCCAAAATTATAAATGGGAGGCTGGTATATTTGACGCAAAGCATTTCATTAACATATGATTTTAAATAAAAAAGAATCTGATTTTCCAACTGTTTTAATAAAGATTTAGCTTCAGCAGAGATCAGGTTTGATAAAAAAATCGGTTTCGTTGGCATAATTTGTGTTTTGAAATTATATAATATATATCAGAGTATGAAATCTTCTTGCAAGATTCTCTTGAAAAACTATAAAAGTAGTTCTCGATAAAAGTATTTTTGTGGATCCAACGTTACCTATACCTGATTATGGATATGAACAAATTTGAAAATCAATATCACCCTGCCCGTAAGTTTTAATTTCATACCCCCGATAGCTATTAGTAACAAAACAAACAGCACAAGTAGCAGCTAATAAAGCCCGCTATACTGCATTACGTCCAATTCCACTCCAACAACCCAAAAGGGGGTCCATATGATGAGTGTAAGAAAAACTCATAATTGTAAAAGTAGCAGTGGCACAGGCAAGATCGTTTGTTTTAGTGCAATTTGCTTCAAGAATTATCTCCGTACGTTATTTAGTTTCAGAGATGACACATCACTACTTCTTTCTCAATTACTTAATAACAGTTGATTATATTTCACTCTAAATTTGACCATTGTGTAAAAAAAGGATCAAGGTAATTCTCATATTTTTGCAGATTTTCAGTAAGGTATTTTCTGGAATAACAGCCATTCACAGTTGAGTATTCTAAAATGATCCTAAGATAATACTACTATTTATCCTTTCGCTTATCAGGAAATAATTGCTAATCAAATGAAAATTGCAAAACTCTGTATAAGCATAGGGAAAAGCTTAATCTGCAAAAAACACTTTGGGCATGTCGCACACTTTGTCGATAATAAAAGGACCTTCGTTAGAACTTCGTAATTCTGGCCCGTCAGACGTTAGTTTTCGGACCGAGGAAAACACCCACTCTATCTAAAGCGAAATAAAGATTTCAGCAAAACTATCCGGCTGCTCTTACTCTCGACGTCGACGACTCCCATCCCCATCTTCCAGCTGCTGGACTAATACCGCGGCTCTCCATTACCTTTGCCACTTTCTCTAACTGCTTAATTTATGCAGCGGCTATCCACAACATTTCTGATCACCGGTTGCTTTATGAATACGGTGGATGCCGCCCACCCCTACGACTATTGGAATTATACCGCAGCTCACTTTTTTACCTTTCTGACAACCGACTGCTGGATTAATACAGCAGACCTCCCCCTATCCCAATAGCTTCTGAATTAATACCAGAGAAGCTCATCATCACTTTAGCTGCTGGATTAATACCGCGGCTCTCCACTACCTTACAATCCACCAGCTGCTGAAATTTCACCGCGCACGCAACCCCTCCCTCTAGCTGCTGGATTAATACCGCGGCTCTCCACTACCTTAACGAACACCGGCTGCTATATTAATACCGCTGACGCTCGCCCCCATCTAGCTGCTGGATTCATATCGCGACACTTCCCTACCTATCCGAACATTGGCTGGTGGATTAATATCGCGGATCCCTCCCCCCTATACCTATGGTTTCTGGATTAATACCACGGTCGTTCATACTTCCTCTAGCTGCTAGATTAATACCGCGGCTCTGCACTGCCTTTCCGAACACCGGCTGCTTCAGTAATACAGCGGACATTCACCGCCCCTATTAGCTGCTAGATTTGTACAACGGCTCTCCACTACCTTACCGGGCACTAACTGCTGGATTAATACTGCCGCCCTCCAACGCCTTTTCGACCACCGGCTGTTATATTGTTACCGCAGACGCCCTCCACCAGCTGCTTGATTCATACCTCTGATCTCTACTACCTTTCCGATCACTGCCTACTGAATTAATACCGAGGATTTCCATTACCTTTTCCACCACTAGCTGCTGGATTAAGACCACGGCTCTCAACTACCTTTTCGACCATTGACTGCTATATTAATACCGTGGACGCTTCTTGCCCCTATAGCTGCTATATTTGTACCGCGGCTCACCACTTTGCACAACCGGCTTCTAGATTAATATTGCAGCTCTCCATCACCTTTCTGTCCACAGGATGTTGGATCAATACCGCGGACGACCACCGGCTACTAGATTAATATCGCGGGACCCCCCCCCCCCTCCTCTAAATGATGGAACTGTACAGTGGCTGCACACTAACTTTCCATCAACCAGTTGCTGGATTAATACCGCGGCTCTCCACCTTCAGGGGGTGGGGAAGGCGGGAAAAATACCATGACGCGTCACGAAGGGGAACGTACAGCTGTTAAGACATTTTTTATACAAAATTGCATTAAATATGCTATATCTGATAATACTTAATGTGAATTTTTTCCGCGAAATAACATGAAACATAAACAAAATTCTGCGCTCAATGAAATCAAAATGTAGTGCTTTTTTAAATTTTAAGTAGATATTGGAAAAACAGTCGAAATGTTGAAGCTTTACATAGAATGGGTTGACTCAAGAAATGTTATTACTTTTCACTTGGCTACAGCTGAAGTCTGAGATTAAAATACAAAATTCGTAAAAATGAAAAAAATGAGTTCCAGGCAGAAACTTTTTCCGTTAGAAATTTTATCGTATCTTGTGTCTTTATTCGATAAACTTACATTTTTTACTTTTACTGTAATTTTTCACGATTAAAACGAAAACTACGCTTTTCATTAAAAGTAGTCAAAAGAGAAGTTCTATATCTACATATTTAGATCTTTTAGAGATAAATAATTTTCGTATTTTACATTGTATCATATCTTGCATAGTGTATCCAGAAAATCGATTTTTTTTTCTTGCTAATATTTTTCACAGTTGAAACTGAGATTTTGGCACCCTTCTCTAATTTCTTAGATAATAATTCTTTTGTCATTGTTTACCTCCATTAATTTAATTCCACTATCATTTTCACGTATAATGTGTATATTAATTATCTTGTGGAATAAAATATGTATCGAAAATTAAATAAATTGAGTTCGGGTTTTGGGATGTCAATAATTGGGGTAAGGCTCCAACAATTGGTGCTCTTGCCCTATGCTGGCTTTCAATATGAAATTTTGGAATCACTAAAAATAGAGAAATTTCAAGGCCTCAAAAATTCACCTGGTTTAGAATTTAATCGTATTCATACTCATTTTCATATTTATCTTCTTTAAAATCTAATGTTATCTATATTTCAAACACCTAATCATATGCTCGCTTACCTGATATAAAGTTATTTACCATCTCGATGAATTAACCAATGGAGGTGTGATTCAAGCAATACAAATTTGCTTTCTAGTTGAAAACTTTTAAACTTAAAGAATTCGAAATTGAAGCGTTAAAAATTAAACAATTCCAAACTTCGTTTAAGAATTAAAGCAATCTTAAATTAAGATTTTGGAAATAAATTGTTAAAATAAATTCTTTTCAAACTGTGGGCATAGTGAATGAATAAATTTCAAGATCATCATTATTAATTTCACTTTAAATTGTTGCAAATTTTTTGTTCACGTTTAGACTTTGAAAGAATTCAAAGAAATAAAAGTAATATTTTTTCTAGGCGATAAACGACAAAAATAACATCATTGTTATTTAATTTAAAAAATGTTGTAAACAAATACAGATTTTTATGAATTTTTAACTTTCTTATATTATTTTATGAATGAACCACGAATGTTATTTTTTAATCATGAAAAATGCGTGATTTTTGTTTACGAACATTGTGAGAAGTTATTGATTTGTGTGGGCCTCACGAAATAAGACGAACAAATTTTCAAATAAAAAATTATCTCAGCAGTCACATTTGCGAGACTCTAAACTATATCCACAATCACACAGTAATCATAATCAACTGATCCACAACAAAACCACCCCTGGCGTATTTAACCAAACCCTTCTAGACTGCCTTAACTAAAACAGCCATACAACTTTCCAATTAAAAATATTCATTCCAAAAACATTCCCAAGATTCTATTTTATATCATTAAGTCCGCAGTAATATTTACCAATCCATAAAAAAAAACCTCAGTACATAGAACGAACCCCATCTCAGCTGTCTTTTACTAAAACAGCCAAACAATCAATAATCAAAAATAATTACCCCATCCACCTGCCCAAGACTCTATTTTATGTCATTAACTCCGCGAGTGTAAAGGTTAATGAAAAAGTGAGTGACTGGTTCGATATAATGAGAAAAACTCGATGAGAGGTGGGGTGGAAGAATTGTAGACCACTTTATGTTTTTATAATATTATATTTTCCTTTATTTGTTCACTATCACAAACGTCTTCCAGCACTTTTCCTAGGATTACTTGGTCGTCTCTGATCCCGATCTCCTTCACCCCTTATTCCGTCATATAGGTACACTTCGGAACCTCAAAACTCGTCACACACTTCGAGAGCG
>CAKNWU010326199.1:9058-19437 GCA_932072015.1 Andricus quercustozae
AAAAGTAAGTAGACTAGTTTTCAATAGTTTTTTATCAAAAAGGTGATGCTGCGACTCTTGAAAATCGAAAAACTACTCCTATGAGGGAGTGGAAAATAGTCATAAGCAAGAATGTGTATAAAATATTTTTGAATTATTTTTTTCTCCATAGATAGAATCAATTAGGGTCAATGTATAATAACTACGTTAATTATACTTACTGAGCATCATTTTAAGCCATAAAAACCGATAAACTACCCCTAACAGGCGGTATAAAGTACTTCATGACCAAGAACAAGGATAAAATATTAAAATTTTTTTTTATAGATATGGTCACGCTAGTCTCAATCTATAATAACTTCGTAAATTATTCTTACTTAGCACCATTTCAACCCCCAAGATCCCGAAAACTACCCCTATCAGGGGGTGGAATGTACACCGCTACTATAACAGCAGGTAGAATAGTTTTCAATAGTTCTTCATCAAACACTGACGCTTCGACTCTTGAAAATCGAAAAACTACCCCTAAAATGAGTTATTCTGTTATGGGTTATATAACCCTATATAGTGAAGGTGCGTGCATACACATGTACAAAAAAAATATATACAACCATATATGCACGAACCTTCACTATATAGGGTTATATAACCCATAACACAATAACTGTTTGTAGGGGTAGTTGTTCGATTTTCAAAAGTTGAAGCGTCACTGAGTAAGTATAATTGAGGTACATATTATACTGTTATGATGAAAAACTATTAGACACTATTTCACCTACTTTCATAGTACCAGTGTAGTTTCCACCACATGATAGGGGTAGTTTTTACGTGTTTATGGGTTGAAATAGTGCTAATTAAGTAGAATTAATGTATTATTATACATTGGCACTATCGTGGCCATATCTAACAGAAAAAAAAACAATATTAAACAAATATTTTATCCTCGTTTTCGTAATGCAGTACTTCAAACCCCCTGATAGGGGTAGTTTTTCGGGTTTTATGCGTTGAAATGGTGCTAAGTAAGTAGAATGAACGTATTCATTTTGCATTGACACTAATTGATTCTATCTATGGGTGAAAAAATAATTCAAAAATATTTTATACACATTCTTGTTTATGACATATTTTTCACCCCCTGATGGGGGAAGTTCTTTGATTTTCAAGAATCGAAGCATCACTGTCGGATGAAAAACTATTGAAAAGTATTCTACCTACCTTTATAGTACGGGTGTAGTTTCCACCCCCTGATAGGGGTAGTTTTCGGGATTATGGGGGTTGAAATGGTGCTAAGTAAGAAAAAATTAACGAAGTTATTGTACAATGGCACTAGCGTGACCATATCCATGGAAAAAAAATTAAAAAATATGTTATCCTCTTTCTTGGTCATGAAGTACTGTCTACCCCCAGATAGGGGTAGATTTCGATTTGTATGGGTTACAATGGTGCTAAGTAAGTAAAATTAACATAATTATTATACATTGACACTAATTGATTCTATCTATGGGGGAAAATATTTTATACATATTCTTGTTTATGACGTATTTTCCACCCCCTGATAGGGGTAGTTTTTCTATTTTCAAGATTCAAAGCGTCACTGTTTGATAAAAAACTATTGAAAACTATTCTACATACTTTATAGTAACCGTGTAGTTTCCACACACAGATAGGGGTAGTTTTCGGGATTCTGGGGGTTGAAATGGTTCTAAGTAAGAATAATAAACGAGGTTATCATACATTGACACTAGCGTGACCATATCTATACAAAAAAAAAATAATTAAAAAATATTTTATCTTCGTTCTTGGTGAGGAAGTACTTTCTACCCCCGTGATAGGTGGAGTTTTTTCAGTTTTTATGGCTTAAAATGGTACTCAGTAATTAGAATTAACGTAGTTATTATGCATTGACACGAATTGATTCTATCTATGGGGGAAAAATAATTCAAAAATATGTTATACACATTTTTGATTATAACGTATTTTTCACCCCCTCATAGGGGTAGTTTTTCGATTTTCAAGAGTCGAAGCGTCACTGTTTGATGAAAAACTATTGGAAACTAGTCTACCTACTTTTATAGTACCCGTGTACATTCCACCCCCTGATAGGGTTTGTTTACGAATTGGTTACGAATTACTATGACCGATATATTGATTCGATTAAATAGTATATTTTTCTCACTGCGAAATATAATTTTCCATCTGAAGTCGTATGATAATGTTAAAAGTATACTGTAAAAAATTTCGGGTACATTCCTATCAGTTTTGTAGGTAAAACTCCCTATTTTCGGTAGGAGAATTCATTTTCCCATCTAACTGGGAAGTTTTCCATTATTGACGAAAAATTATCGTTTTTAAAGGTAATATTTCGATTATGTATGGTTATTTCTCCCAATCACTTTGGGAATAAAGAAACCCCATGACATTTTGAAAATTTCCCTGTTTGTCTAGTCATGTTATCAGTATGAATTCGGAAATAAGCGAAGATAAAAATGGAATTTTCTCATTAACTATTGGTAGGCTTACTGAAGAAAATAAGAAAAAATATGTTGAAATATTTGTTGGAAGAAACGTTTATTTAGTTCATGAAAAAGAAATGGATCATTCTAAATAAATACTTCTTTCGATAGTAAATTTCTGATTTGGAACATTCAGTAGTTCAGAATAAAATGCCGCTAGGTGCAGAGCGTTTTATTTTGCAAAAGAAATTAGTTCTCAATGTTATAAGTACGCCAGAAATCGTCATCGTAGTCATAATGAAAAGATAAAATGATCTTTATTTCTGGCTCCGTTTCTCCTGTGAAAATAAAAATAAATATTACTATTAAGATAATATTATATCAAATTATATTAATTATTGTATTAAACTATAATTAGCTATTTTCTTGAAAATGCCCATAATAACTGAAATATTGACCGAAATCGTTAGGATATCCGGAATTATTTTCAGGAACATTTACTAAACACTTTAAAATTTACCAAAATCGTTATGGATTTCTCCTGAAGTTATTTTGGGAAAAATTTTCACAACACGTAACAAAATTTTCCGTAATCTTTACGAAATTTTCACAAGGTTATTTTCAGAAAACTCCTCAAAATACCTTGCAAATTTACCAAATTGGGTCGGTTATGTTCTTCACATTATTTCTGGGGAAATGTACGAATTATCGGGTTTATTGCGTTTAGAAAATTTTATGGAATCTTCCCGAAACTGTATTTACAGAGTATATAATTTACCATTACTAGGGGTGTGCCAAATTTTTACAAACATTTACGCAAAATAAAAAATTTTCTTTTCCTATAGATAAAAACAACACTATTATTCAACGGAACGTAGAATGAAAATAAAGATGAAGAAAATGTTCAAAAAGGTAATAAAATAAAAATCTTCTTCCACCACTTTTTACGGAAAGTATGCAGAGGAGGGGGCTATTATGTAAGTTTTTCACTTTCATTCCCACTTACACTTTTTTAAATTCACGTTCTATTATTTTTTCAATTGTTTTGATAATTAAAATGTCAACAAAAAAAAAAAAAAAATACAACCGACGTGAAGTTCGAAAAAAATTAAAGCGTAAGTGAAAGTGAAAAAGTTATATAATCGACTTTTAGTGCAGTCTGCCGAAATTCTACAGAATTATTGAATTTTTTTTACATAAACTTACCTTAAATATTGATTGCTAATTATAACAGTACGAATTAGAACTTGTAATACTCCATACTTCTCCTTGCTTGTCACTTTAAATTCCAGTATTACCAAAAAAAAGTTTGGTACTTTTCAGCTTTACTCAGAAGTGTCCGGTCTCAAGTTTTGCTTGAAAATATTCGACGAATTTTTCATCTTAAAAATAATATACAATAACTGTAAAGTTAGGTGGCTCTTATGTTTCTTCATAAGAGTAAAACCTGTGATATGACATTGTGAGAAACCTACTATATTCTTCTGCGCCGGTCCTTTACATATTTTATGAAGGATAAAATTGCAGCTATTATATCGACGTGTCACGTCTATTTTTCCCATAAAAAATGATACCTGAAGCGAGAAAATTATATATAATAGCTTTTTGCGTTTCAAGACATTACAATATGCAAATTGCCGGTGATACGAATATGGATACATTCTATTACACGAAGACATCTTTTTTATTATGCACAACACGAAACCTGACTAGAGGACAATTTCTTCGTATGATATTGATTTCCTTGCAAAATGTTGTTCTATTATGTATAACATGTGAAACATTTTTCTTCTTTTCTTGCGAACCCATGTGGAGAATTACTTCCGCACATTTTGAAGCGAGGGGTAAGAAATACTTCTAGAAAAAGTAGCTGTTAATGTTACGAGAACTGTCATCGTGGGTAGAGGGTATATTTCTGCGTAAGTATCATTCAGTAGCTCTACAGAACTTCTGAACAACGAATTTGTATACATACTTGTATTACTACGTTTTTTATCTAAGTTTTTCACAACATTTTTCTCTAGAATTTTTACTTTTTTAGGGGTTTTTGATAATTTAAAAAGTGACGCATATGAGCGCATTGAATATCCTATCCGAAAAGCTTTGTATCAACTTTTATATTGCCATTAAAGTTATTAGGTTATATCAGCGTGGGCTAGTGGATGAGAAGTGGTGACACACGTATTGAATATGATTCTTCTTTAATTTTTAAAGTGGCGCATATGAGCGCATTTGAAATTCTATCCAAAAGCCCTTAATCAACTTTTATATTATAATTGAAGTTATTTGGTTATATAGAAGTGGGGCCCCTTATGAAAAAGAAGTTTTGGTAAATATTGGATCTAATACTTTTTTCGCGAATAAGTATTGGAAATCCAATACTTTTTCGTGAAAAAAGGACTGGATTCTATACATACCAATACTTATTTTTCAAACGGGGTGCATCGATGACAAGTGGTAATGAGGAGATTGATTACGGTTTTTCGTTAATTTCAAAAGTGGCGCATATGAGCGAATTCAAAATCCTATCCGAACAGCCCCTTATCAACTTTTATATTGCAATTAAAGTTTTTTGGCGATATCAGCGTGGGATGATCAATGAGAAATGTTAATAAGGGGGTTGATCATGGTTTTTTGTGAATTTGGAAAGTGACACACATGAGCGCATTTGAAATCCTATCCGAAATAAGGGTGTTTATTGTGGTTTTTCGTGAATTTCAAAAGTGGCGCATATGAGCGCATTTGAAATATTTTTAGGAAAGCCCCTTATCATCTTTTATATTGCAATTCAATGTATTTGGTTATATCGGCGTGAGCTAATCGTTGAGAAGTGGTAATAAGGGGGTTGATTATGGGTTTTTATTAATTTCTATAGTGGCGCATATGAGCGCATTTGAATTCCTATCCGAAGAGCCCTTATCAATTTTTATATTGAAAACAAATTCATTTAGTGATATCAGCTTGTGCTGATCGATTAGAAGTGTTCATGAGGGGTTTGATTATAGTTTTGTTGGTCTCATTGTGTCGAGTTTTCTTCCTTAGCGTCTGGTGCCATCAGCTGTATTTTCTGCGCTGCACTAATTGTTATTAATTTTTTTTTTCAAAAAATAACAAAAGCACGCCTTTATTGTTTCATAAAATGGAACAAGCTTAGGGGGTAGGTGTTAAAAATAAAAAACATTACTTTTTTTTTAAACATGTCTGCGTTCAAGCTCTAGGTCGGATTTCCGACTGCGCACTAGACTTCTGTGGGGTTCATTGTTGCGCAGTAGATCTATTTCGCACTATAGAGTTCGCAGTAGAAGACCATTGCATTTACGGTTGCGCAGAAGATCTTTATGGGACTTATGCTTGCGCAATAGAATAATGGATCATTTCCGGCTGTGTGGTAGACCTCCATGGGATTTATAGTTGTGCACTAGCGTTATATCGCATTTCTAGTTGCGCAGTAGACATTATATACAATATTTTCAAAAAGAGCTATAAATACCACATATTTTTTCTGCGCAGCCTTAGTCCTTATTGAAGCCTGCTGTACAGACTGGGTTGTTATATAAGTATACTGTACAGCCTTAGTTTTTATATTAAGTGCTCTTTATGGTCATATCGCGTTTTAATCAAACAATGGTCACACCGGGTCGAAATGATCATCGCTATTTTTGAACTTTTCTCGTAATTTTGATATTTCTCCTTATGGTCTAGTAAAATTCAAGGTATACTTCAAATATCAAGAAACGTGTAGCAGTCGGTCCAAAAAGTTTTAACAATGAAAATTGCCAAAAAATTAGATATTTTGCGAAAAAAATGTCTGTGAAATGTAAGCAAAAGTCTCATAAGATTATAAATACTTACTAAAAAAACCATAAACTATTCCTTGGATCAACCCTACCGAAATTGTCGGATCGTTTCTCCTAATGCAAACTGCTGAAGCCAGACGCGAAAATTTCGGTGCAGGTCCGGGTTTTGCACATCTTTATATAGAATCTTTTTTATAATTTACGTCATTATATTATAATAATTTGATTGAGAGAGGTTGAATTTCGGCCATAAACCCCCAGCAAATGGGAAATTATGAATTTTATTTGACTATCGCTATATTTTAACATTAAACAATGTTGAATGATTAAAAATTTTAATTTAGTTAAGAAAACATACTCGATATATGTTTAGTTCAAAAATAAATCTTTTGACACGTATAATTTTAAACAGGAATCGCATAACAATAGTTTTCGTCCCACCAGAAAACCAATTTTATTCGAAAATGAATCAGATACTGACCTTCTTTATAACTTGCATAATTACTTACACTTTTATATTAATAAATCGTCTATAATGTTTTAAATAAAAAGTTTCGTATTTATTAAAATACTTTCGCCACACATGATTTGTTCAAATGAAGAACATGAACTGTGTTCGGATTCTCGATTGAGGAATAGAAGTAATAAGCAAGCGAAATAACACGTTTCAGTCTTAGGAAAATCTTTATGGCGTGTCCGTCATATATATTCTCATGCTTCATTTGTTCATATTTTGAATCAAATAAGAAAAAAGGAGTAATAATATTTCTGCTTCACTTTGTATTATTTATATTTGGTCTTCGCTAGACGTCCAGATATTTAGGAGGAATAGTGAAAATCTTAAATTTTTGAAATACTTTTCATCATGATAAGTAAACTTTTTTCCAATGACTCTGTTTTTCAAAATTAATTGGCATTTCTTTTACTATTAAGTGAAAGTCACTGAGATCTTCGTACACTTTTCTCTCTATCGATGAATCGTAGAATATTCACTCAAAATTTCAGCGATTATTTTTTTCCGTGTGGGCCATTCGTCGGAAAAGATGGACGATTTTACAATTCGTTAATATTTTTCACTGTATTATAAATGAATTATATATTTATTAACTTTTGTGCTTTACTTATTATCAGTTGAATCGAATTGATTTTCAGTTAAATTTCATATTCAAAGTGTACTGCTCATAAAAAGTTATTTACAGGAATTGATTATGTAAAAACATCTGCAAATGTATACCGGCCAAATTTCATACAGAGTTTTTCAATACTTTGGAATGTGGAGGCCAGCAACTTGGAATTCACAATGGCAAATTTGGATATATCGTATCTATTCCACCTGTATGATAACTGTGTACATGATTTTCATATTTGGCATGTTGATATATCTTCTGAGAGATCCGGGGGAAATTTATAATAACACGGAAACTTTGTTTTACGCCTCAGCTGCTTATCCCGTTTTGATCAAGCTCATCAGCATTATGGTAAAGCGTAAAACTCTTATCGATTTAGAAAATATGCTATTGGATAAACTATGTCAACCTCGAGATTTTTATGAATCAGAAGTAATACAAAGCTGTTCAAAACTCTGCAGGTATATAGTAATGATTTTTCTAAACTATTAAGTTCAAGAATCTTCTATATAATAATTTTAAATAATATTATTATTGTTACAGGTCCAGTACGATTATATTTCTATTATTGACTAGCATATCTGCAATGCCAATAATACTTATTCCACCGTCGATGAGAAGTAACTTTCCGCTACCTTTCAAGGTTTGGATTCCTTACGGCTTAGAATCCAGATGTGCATATATTTTGACATATTTTCAACAAGGAATAGCTATCATGATAGCAGCTTGTGTGACAGCTTCAGTAGAGAGTTTAGCGGCAGTGATCATACTGAAAATTTGTGCACAACTAGAAATCATCGTGCATCGTCTGCATTCACTTCCTAAATTTCGGCAAAAACATGATTCTGAATTTATAGTCTCTCAACGCGAATCAAGACTCATGAAAGATTGCATTAATCATCATAATTTCATGTTCTTGTAAGCCATAATGTAATATTAATTTTTTTACTACAGTAATGGATTTTTCATATGGTTTCTTTTTCCAACAATGTTCAAATTTCAAGCCATAGAAGCGATTAACAACCACTACGGCAAGAGTACAACTATGCACGTGCGCAACTGTGCACGTCGATGGCCACAAGCACAACTGCGCACCGCCCCATCTGTGCAGTCTAAATTTCGACGTGCACAGACGACACCCTTCCAATTATACACGTCTGAATTATTACGACCAGATTTTCATCTTACAAGTCCACGTGCACAGATGGGATATTCCCAACCGCGCATGCCTCAACTTATACGATCATATTTTTAGCTTACAAGTCAACGTGCACAGTGAGAGGGTACCATCTGTGCACATGGACTTGTTAAGGAAAAATATAATCGTACTCACTGAGACGTGCGTAGTTGGGAGTATCCCATCTGTGCACGTGGACTTGTAAGTTGAAAACCTGATCGTATTAACTGAGAGTTGCTCCCTGCGCAGTTCTTCGTCACCCAACAACTTATAGCAACACAGAAAAAAAAGTGATTCAGGTAAAAATTCTGGAGGTAATCTCGGCATGTAAAAACTGAAGATCGGCTAGGATTAAATGTAAAATCAGTAATCTTTCATTTTATCCTTACCCATCGTCATTTTTTACGTACGAAGAATGCCCCTAGCATTTATACCTAAATCATTTTTTTCTCTGTTTTTTCTGTAAACAGTAAAAGGGCCCTTAGCGTAAAGGTCAAATTGCAAGCCCCATACAACGTTAATAATAACCCCCTGTCAAATGAGAACAACAACATACATACCAATGTTCAAATTAAAATACATGCCAGCGATTAATAACAACATATAGCAAAGGTAAAAAGATAACTCTAAGCAGATGTCTATCATAAACTCTATCAACTATTGATAACAAATCCTAGTAAAAGTAAATATAAATGCTTAGAAAATAATAATATCTGCCCCTAAAAACCGTGATTAACAACAAATAGCATCAGTTGAATTATAGCTCATAGCTGCGATCATTAAAAACCTCTATCGAACGTAAAAAAGGCTTAGCAAAGTTCAAAATTTCAAATTACAATCCCCACCAAACGTAAGTAATGATCCCTGGCGAAAGGTTATAACAACTTATATAGCAATGTTCAAATTAAAACACATACAACCGATTAATAACAAAAACTAGCTAAGGTATACATTAAATCTTAACAAATGTTAAATTACAACCCTTTAGCACAGGTCAATAATAACTCTAGCACATGTCAATCACAACCTATGCTACGGGTTCATAGCAACTTCAAGCACAGTTGAATATTAATGCTTGTAAAATGACAATAAGAATACCTAGCAGAGATTAGTGACAACATTTAGCAACGGTTCAAAAGAAAAAACTTATATAATTTTATCAAAAACTTCTAAACAGAGTGAATAACATCTTTACCGAATCTGTCAAATATCCTCGATAAATATTGCAAACATTTTTGATATCTTAAATAGTTTTTAAAATGTTAACATATTTTTTCTCTCCGAATTGTCATTTTTTACACCAAATACGTAAAGCTCTTAAAACTATCCAAGATATCGAAAATTTCTGCAACCTTTATATAGAGAATCGAGAGAGATTAAGATTTAGAGGTGAGTACAGGTCGAAAATTGGTTGTTTGTAAGTTTTTTTTAATCTCACAGTTTCTAAGATGCTAATCGAAAATCACGCCTAAACTTGTTTTTAACGATTAATCAGTCAGCTGCACATTTCTATTAAAATCAATTGAGAATTGCGCCACCAATCCACAAAAGATCCACAATACATGATTATTCCAGATAAGGATTCTTGGTAGCTTTTTTTTGTATTTGGCGGCGATTTGCTACCGCGAATCTTGATATAGGAATGTTTCGTTGACAACACATACCGGCGATTAATAATAACATCTAGCACAGGTAATAAAGTAACACATAGCAAAGGTTAAATTACAATCCTTCCTCAAAGCTCAATAATAATTCTAAGCAGATGTCAATCACAACCTATGCTAAAGGTTAGTAGCAACTACAAGCAATGTCAAATATGAATGCTTATGCAATTGCAATAAAAACT
>CAKNWU010326204.1:0-17707 GCA_932072015.1 Andricus quercustozae
GTCCCCTACAAATTTGTCGATGCATTCAGGTAAATAACAAATTTGAAGATTAAATTACTTATTTCAGAATTTATACGAAGCTACAGTCTGCTTTAATTTCTGTTTATCGCAAAGCAAGAATCATGGAGGCTTCTAGTGTATTTTTCTCAATTGGCTCTAATTAGTTTATTTTTACTGGGCACTTTACGCTGAGTGAAAAAGATCGATTTGAATTTGAATAGTTTCGAATTTCATACTTTATATCAATCACACTATACTCACATAAACCAGCCATCGCAACTGCTAAGAAGAAACAGAGAATAGCAGCCTCTGTCCACATTTTCGTCAAGTAAATCAATCTCACTTATCAAGAAGTTTCAGAAGATGAATAGCCAAAAAAATTTAACTGAAGTGACGAATAGTCAAAAAGTTCCCCTCACATATATATATACTAGTGGGTTATCGGATTTTTTTTAATGTTGGGTGCACTGGAACCTTGATATACCACCAGTTTTCGGCATGGCCTAAAATACCCTGTAAACCAAGGAACAAGTTAATACGGAACTGCTCAACTATGCTAGCGTCTGCCCCTTCGCCTCTTTAGAATCCCTCGCCATAAACTGCGGTTGACTGAAATTTTAGGAAGAACGTATAATCAAGGACCGTTATTTTAAGGTTCCAGTGTGTTTCACAAACTGTTTTGTCCACATTGAAGCCGGAGAAATGCTTGAAGTTAATGACAGTATCATGAAAGTATGTTTATTTCCTGTTATTGAAATCTCCAAACACAGAAGGGAATGTCACAAGACAATGCCATATATGAAAAAAAATTTGTTTTCCATAAAAAATTGAATCTTTAGTAGACAACAAACACGCGTCTGACTATTTTTTGGTGTTTAACTTTATTTTTAAATTAGGCTACACTGGAACCTTGACATTCCGCCAGTCGCGGGCGTGGCCCAATAAAACAGTTTTGGCGGTGACTCAATCTTCTTCAAACGTAAACAATCAGGGCCGTGTGAACCGTTTTAAGTGTGAATATACATATGTGCGTGTGTATTCACACCGCCCACTTTGCAGCTACACAACAGCACCACTCGGCTGAGCTAGCTACGTAGGAAGTAGGAAGTGAGAAGGTCGTATATCAAGGACCGTTATATCAAGGTTTTAGTGTATTTCACAAGCTGTTTTTCCTCATTGAATCCGGAAAAATACATGAGATTCATGAAAAGATGAAAACATGTGTACTTCCTGTTATGGAAATCTTGAAATTCAGAAGTGCATGTCATCAGAAAATGCCATAGATGACAAACAAATTTTTGTTTTCTCTAAAAGGTTTGATCGTGAGTAGGCAACAAACGTGTGTCTGATTTTGTTTTGCTGTCTTTCACAATTTTTAAATTAAAACACACTAACAGCGCCTCTCGTTTGGCCCCGTGGACCCCTCATCATCCGAATGAAATTTTAGGAAGGCCGTATATCAAGGACCGTTATATCAAGGTTCCAGTCTATGTGACAATCTACTTTTTCCACTTCGCAGCCGGAAAAATACTTAAGATTTTGACATTATTATGAAAGCACGTTTATTTCCTGTTATTGAAATCTTAAAATTCAAAACCAGATTTCACAAGACAAGACCATGTATGAAAAAAATATGTTTGTTTTTCCTGGAAAATTTAATGATGAATAGACAAAAAAACGGAGACTACCAGCCCAATTATTTGATGCTGTCTCACGCAATTTTTAAATTTAACCGGAAGCCAAAGCGCGCGTCTTATTTCAATTTATTTTTTATTTCTTGATATTTTTTGTTTAATTTACGCAAATTTAAATAAATGTACGAATAAAGTTTCCAAAAAATGTTTTTTTGCTTAGTAAAATATTTAAATTTCTTGTAACATTCTTAAAACTTTCCAGGTCAGGCCAAATTACGTTTCAGAAACGTGTAATGATAGAAAAACTGTTATGCATATTTCTGCGATGATTCACGTGAATTCAAAGAATAAAAAGAATTTAACAGAATTTAGAAGAATTAAGGGAGAATTTGAAATGAGTTCTTATTAATTGAAAAAAATATTTAAAAATCTCTACAAACGTTTGAAACAATTTGAAATCCCTCACTTCTTGAAACTATTTTCTTTGCTATGCATTAGATTATTGAGAGATTTGAAAATCCCTTAAAATCATAGAAATCCTCGGAAATAATAATTAATTTAATTAATGAATTTGAATTAAACATTTTAATTAAAAATTCCTTTGGAATCTTTCAAAATTCACTACAATATTTCTAATCCTTTGTAATATTTTGAAATCACTTGAAACTTTTTAAAGTTCATTCAAATTACTTGAATTAGGTTAAAATATCCTAGAATATTGACCATTTTTAAGCTCTTTGAAATACTTTGCATTTTTAAAAGCACCCTAAAATATTCCCAATCCCTTGAAATTCCTTCAAATTATTGAAATAAATAAACCATTTCTTCAAATCTTTACAAATTCTCTACAATATTTCAAATCCTATAAAATCTTTTTAAATCCCTGGAAACTTTTCAAAACTCTTGAAAAATGTTTCGAATATTTTAAAATAGTCTAAAAGATTTCAAATCCTTTAAAATTGTTTGAAATATTTTTAAATCACTTAAACGTTTTCAATGCTACACTTTTAGAAAAAAGGGTCGCTTACTTCATATAAAATATAATTATGCAAATGACTTTACACAAGGGTGGTCCAAAAATATATTTGAATTTAAAAAAAAAATGATACATAGTTCCGGAAATTTGTTCCAATTCACACAAAAATAAATCTATTTTTTTAAACAAAACAAATATTTAGAGAAAAAACTGTTATCTGAAAACTAAAGGATAGTCCTCTTGCTTATTTTCTTTTGAACAGCGTGAATATCGTTTCTACACAAACAGAATTATTTGTAAGCAAGATTAGGTGAAATTTGTCACAAAATGATCATGTTTGAAAAAAAGATTCTTTTTGAGACGAATGAAAACCCTCTTAAACTTCAATTTAAGAGGCAATTCCATTTGTGTCAAGAAACATGGATCAATGGATCAGGACATCATGAAAGTTTGGACCAGCAAGCTGAATGTTTAAAGGAATTTTTAGATGATGTCGAGGTATTGTTTGATTAGGGATTAAATCTGTGATATTAGAAACGATCAAGAAATTAAATTTTGTTTATGCTCATTATAAATTGAATTAAACGTGATCGAAAAGATGAAATTCACTGATGTTGTTAGATGTTCAAGGGCACCAACAGAAAAAAAACATTCAGATGGAGTAAGTTGCAATCTTTTCAGAAAACTGATAGTTTCGAAATTTGCAGTCGCACAAGTATCAAGAAAACCCCGAGTTTCACTGTAAACAAAATGATCATTTCAAGGCTAGTTTTCGCTATTGAAACAGTCCTCCAAAAATATAATCTCGGGTGGCTCTATTCTAATCTTACTTTATTTGGATGCCATTAAACGACGTTTTAGTACAATTTTTTGGATAAAAACAGGACTGAAGTTAGAATCAAATTTTTCCTGTTTCAAATGTTTTCTGTTTCTTTCAAGCATGCAGTTGTAAGCAATTAAAACAATACTTCCTTTGCATTATGTTAGTTCGTTAGTATGTACTACTTTTCAATCTGAAGTTAGCAAAGTAAAATAGTACGAACGATGGCTTCAAAACAGGACGATTTGTCATCATAACAGAACGCTAAAAAAATGATGCTCAATTAAAACGGAACCATAGTTTTTACAGTGTTTAATTATCTTTTGCTTAATATCATAACGTTCAACTATCAAACTCACCATCAATTGATAACAAGATTCTTTAGCTGAAATATTTCTTAAACGATTGAAACACATTTTGAAACGATTTTAAAACTTTTATTCACAGTCAATGAATTTTTTTTCCATATTTGCAAAGCATGTGAGGCTCAGAACGAAAAGGGCATTTCGGGAAATGGCAGGTATAAGTGCCTGACGCTTGGATTCAATGTTTCACTTTTCATTATGATTAAAACCTTGATAAGCATTTACACCCGATATAGTTAAAGATTGAAGGTTCTGTTTTGATTTTTCCGCGAGAGTTATCAGTCGCTTGTAACATTTTTTTTCTTGAATGGGTGAAGATATAATAAACTTAAATGTCGCGAGATTAGTGAGCGCTTATCTTTGTATGATTTTTGTAAAAGGTTCCAAGTGCGATCGTAATTTTCTTCATTAATTTCAAATATTGCAACTTGTTTATGTTAGAAAGATCTTCATGGATATTTAACATGGTGGCGGTCATATCTTAAAATGGCAACCATATTTTATCTTACCCCTAAAAGTTGGAAGTACCGATTGTGGTCATCTGAGATTTTTACGGCACGTCAACGCAACTGATAAATTACCATTTTCGATACCGGAGATCGATTCACGAATAACTATATTATCGTTCGCACTGAATTGTAGCCATATAGATGTCAAAATATTGTGCTTGGGAAAGAATTTGAATGAACGAATTTTCAGTAGATTTTTTTTCAGGACTGTGGACTGTTTTCGCATCAATTATTTCAATTTCATTGTATAATTCGTCTAGGGTAGCCAGACAGGAAGAGATTGAATAATATCTAATTTGTAGTTTAGCAGTTTGAGCGGAATTTATACGGTCAAATTGTGCAAGTAAGTCTTCGAATCCATATATAAGGGGCCGCTAAAAAAAAAACGCCAAGGACATGAAGACTCAGGGACAGTGGCGAAGAGAGGATAGAGATTTTTATCGCATCGGCTTATGTCCCTGGCGATGTCGGTGGATCTCCGCCCCCCACCCCCCCAGAGAGGTGGAGGCTCTAATTTGGTATTGTCAGGAGAATAAAATCCCTCTGCTGTTGGGCTGTGATGCAAACTCTCAGCACACGGTGTGGGGAAGCATAAACATCAACGACAGAGGGAGAGATTTAATTGAATATATAGCGGGCACAAAGCTAGAGATTCTGAACCAGGGTGATACTCTATGTTCGGGTACCTAAGGATCAGGGTAGTGGACTGGAGAGTCTCCGATGAGGAGTCTCTTTCGGATCACAAATATATCGTTTTTCGATTAACCCTCGGAAAAACTGTGGTTTCCAAGATCAGAAACCCCAGAAATATACTTCGGGACTCGTATAAAGAGGAACTCTGACTAAATCATATGAGAACAATTGCCCTACAAGCACAATTGAGTCTAGGAAGGGAGCAGGATGGTGAAATACCCACCTGGAGAGACTCCGTAAAAAGACAAGAATGTTGCGCAATAGGGCAAATAGAACTAAATTTCCTTCGGACTGGGACATCTATAAGACGGCCCAGTCTGAATACAGTAAAAACACTGATATAAGAAAACGCTGCTGGCAGACAGATAACGATCTGTTCCGACAGCCAAGCGACACTTACTGCAATAGGGAAACCAGACATAACATCAGAACTGGTTTGGGAATGCAAAAAGGCATTAAACCAAATTGCAGAAGGAAACAATGTGTCTCTCATATGGGTCACTGGTCACACAGGGATTAAGGGCAACGAAAAGGCGGACCAGTTGGCAAAACGTGGCGCAGCAAGAGAATACGTAGGACCAGAACCGGTACTGGGAATAGCGTCTTGTTGTATCGGTTTGGCCATTAAAAGCTGGATTCGAACGGAACACCGGGAATACTAGGAGCAGATCAAGGTTTGCCAAAAGGCGAAATCCATCCTGGGTTATACCCATAGGATGGACATAACCCATAGGATGGGTATAACCCCACGTCAGAGTGCAGGAGATGTGGCAGGGATTATGAAACATCCCTGCATATACTCAGGCAACAGAACCTCGGGGCCCATTTTATGGGACCAGAGGAAATTACAACATGATCAGTGGTCGACATACTAGGCTTCATCAAGAGGTCTAGGTTCAACTGCTGAGAGCGTATAAGTAGGGTTGTGGCACTTAATTTTCGATTCAATGATTTGACATGTACCTCGATTTACCTGACCTTGTCTCCAGGCGTATTGGTGCAGGTTGCTTAATCACTTATCCTAGCTGCGCCTGGTTGATGTCCGTTTTAGTCGAATTGACCTGCTGTATGTATTTCAATATAGCGAATCAATAAAACTGCCGTATTTTTGCACGATTGTAGGAAGTTCATGTAATCTCGTCTCGAAGGACCTTATGAAATATGCACTTTAGTGTTTATGCTTTCCCCAATTTTTATTTATTAGGGAAAAGGATCTCCTATAATTCATCTGGATTTAATGAAAATATAATATTTATTCAACTCGAAGAACAAGAATACAATCCTTAATCGTCGAATTTTCTTTCCAGATTGAATCATTCCGCAGTATCAGACTTCATACTTCCTCTTCAAGTGGGGAAAATATAAAGAACGATTATCGTCGATATTCGGTAATGAACAGAAAGCAGGAATAAATATTGATAATAATAAATATGGTAAATATGTAATATAGTCGATCCTGGATAGCAGGCGCAGGCTTGTCGAAAAATTAAATCTAGTTAAACTAAAACTACTTTGATTATGCATCCATCGACGCTATTATGTAAAAAAAGCACTTCAACGTCTGTGATTTCTTCATTTTTTATTATTAGGGAAAACGATTTCGGATAATTCATCTAGAATCAATGAGAATATAATATTTATGCAACTCGAAAAACAAGGATACAATCTTTAATCGTCGAATGTTCTTGCCAGACTGACTCATTCTGCAGCCTCAGACCTCACACTGCATCCCAAAGTGGGGCTAATATAAAGAAAGATTATCGTCGATATTCTGTAACGAAGAGAAAGAAGGAATACATATTGATAGTAAAAAATGCGGTACATATATAATATAGTAGATCCTACATAAGACATGTAGACTGGTCGCACAACTAAAACTTATTGAAGCTATGCTGCTTAAAGAACGATAGGCCGAGGGGACCGAACTGAAAAATCATGTAACACAACGTAACGCAACGAAAGTGAGCCATCTTCATGGAGACTACATGTAGTCTCCACAACCCTCTTATGACTCTCTCTCTGTCCCTGTCTCTGTCTCTGTCTACATTGCAAAGTCCGTAGCATGGTCCGTAGCGTTAGTGAATTTGACCATTCTTCTTTCAATGCTTGACAACGCTTTAGAAGCATAGCTTCTGACGGCGGTCCCCCGACCGCTCTCATTTTTTTAAAACTGAAATTACATTCATTATACAACATATAACAAATGGTATAAGATGATAATCAAGCAAGGAGAACCAAAATGTTGTAAAAAGGTACGGAGGAGAAAAGATTTACAAAAATTGCGAAATTGGAATCTGTAGTCATTATAACATAGAGGTCTAAGGACGTCTTAAAGACGCATCGCACCCCTTGAGTTTGGTGAGGCCGCGCGCGATGAGCTCGTGGAGGCCATTGAGCTCGATGAGCCCGGTGTGCCCATTTTGACCGGTCCGTGATACACAGCTTTACGAATGAAAGGTCCCCAGCTTGTCTCTTTGTCTATGAACTCTTGAAGCGGTTTATGACCCTTTGGTACAGTTTTAGTTACCTTGGCCACGTTTTCAACTAGCAATACTTCAACATCTTCATGAAAGTAATTCGTCCCAACATGTACGTGAACCTCGAATGTACAAAAATGTTCCTTGTTTCCAATGAGTCCAATGAGTCCAACGAGTTTCTTTTTCTCAGTGTCTGTAATTACATCAATTTGAACGTTTGGAGTAACCTCGCCATAGTGCGGTTTCTGGTTTTTATCCAGACACTTGTAATGTTTAACTTCAAGAATTATGACAGGAGGTGGTTCTATCCTTCGAATGGGTCCCCAATTTGGTCGTGCTGTAAAAAGAAAGTATGTAATGGTGATTATCAAAAATTTGACCATTTTAACCGAGATTTTCGAAACGAAATAAAACATCTGACGTGCCAAAAAAAAATATTTTTTTTTTAAATTAAGAGAGTGCGAAAATATGCAAATTAAGATGAATATATTTATGTGATCAATCAATAATGTATAGTAATTTATCTCTTTTGGCTAAATAATAAAAAGATTCTTATTGGGTTGAGAATATAATTATTTTGTTAAAAATGTATTCTTTTTGGGTTGGAAATGAACTTTTTTTGTTGAAAATTCATATTTCTGGGTTAAAGGTTCAACTGCTTTATAGGAACTTTGGATGGTTTGCTTGAAACTTCGACAATTTAGTTGAAATTATTTTTCTTTCTTGCCTGAAAAATCTTTCTTAGTTTAAAATTCAAAGCTTTTGTTAAATTTTGCCTTTTGGCTGGAAACTTCATTTCTTTTCTTATATATTCTTTATAATTATATTTTTTGGTTAAGAATTTAAATGTTTGGTTAAAAATTGATCTTTTTCGGTCAAAAAGTCAACTAGCTGATTGGAAGTTGAAATACGTTGTCAAAAATTAATTTTTCTGATTGGAATTATTTTCAATTGATGATTAATATATTTGGTTGCTAATTCGTGTATTTAAATGAAAAATTATCCCTTCTGGCTAATGTTTTGGCAAATTAATAATCATCCAATGGACTATCAGTAGGAAATTTATGAAAAGAATAAAAAAAATTCTGACTCGGAACAATCCCTCTCTTTAGTAACTAAAATTAAATATATGCAGGAAGTTTTATTATGTACTGCTGTTGCGATTAAAACTAAATTTTCTTCACTAGTTTAATCGGGAACGACAATTGTTGATATTCTCATTACATTTTTTTATTGAAAATTAAACAAATTCGTGGTCCACCTAGAAATTTGACAGTCAAGTTTTCAGTTCTAAAAATGTAAGAAATCTCGAATAAATCATATAAATTAAAACATTTCTAAGTGTAAATTGTCGGAAGTACAAACTCTTGAATTTTAAAGGTTTTAAATTCAAAGTTCTGCAATTTTGAATTGACAATCAAAGATTTTTGAATTTTTAAAATATAGAATTAAAAATTATTCCATAACACTGGTTTACAAAAAAAAAAGTTCTGACCAGGTGCGAGGTCCATTTACCTCCATCACTTCAGGTTCAAGGTCATTTCAAGGTCAAATACAGGAAAAGCCGTGCAATAAAGTTCAAAAACCTTTCACATATGTTTTTGGGTTCGCTGAATCAAAATCCAAAGTCAATTTACCTCAACGGCTGCAGGTTCAAGGTCAAATACAGGAAAAGCCATGCAATAAACTTCAACAACCTTTTTTGGGTTTCTGAATCCGAATCCGTTGTTTGATCCCTGAAGGTCAGTTCAAGGTCATTTAAACGTCATCTTCAGGTCAAGATTTAAGCTAATTTGTCAGGGGCCGCATTTTAATGTGAAGTGTGCGGGGTTCTCTGAGTTTAGCAAATTGAATTCAAAAGAAGTGTCGCTGTTGAACTACAGCAAGCGAGATGCAGCAACCCCAAGACGGTTATTGAAGTTAACTGTACGGCTTTTCCTGTATTTGACCTTGGAATGCCCTTCAACCTGACGCGGTGGAGGTAAATCGACCTCAAATATCGATTCAGCGACCTGAAAAACATACGTAAAAGGTTTTTGAAGTTTATGGAACGGCTTTTCCTGTGTCTGACCTTGAAATGCCCTTAAACCTGACGCGGTGGAGGTAAATGGACCTCGGATTTCGATTCAGCGACCCCAATAACATATTTTAAAGGTTTTTGAAGTTTATTGAACGGCTTTTCCTGTGTTTGACCTTGAAATGACCTTAAACCTGACGTGATGGCGGTGAATTAAAAAGTATTTATTTTTAATGATTGAGAATTCGAAGTTCTAGATTTTTTAACCTTTACAGTTGGAAATGGTTGAATTTTGAAAAAAAAATTAATGGCATATTATTCAAATTTGAAGATTTATATTTTAAAGGTGGTGGAGTCCACGTCAACTGATCACGAAAATTTTCGTGTCGGAATGGGGTTTAACTGTAATTCAAGATATATGATTGCTTGGTGGTGAAAAAATCCCACCAAATATTTATCAAAAATTCGAAAAAAATGGCGGAGATATGGGACTTTGATTCTTTGGACAACTTTTTTTTGTTAAATGACATATCTTGAGTTTTAATTGACCAATTTAACTTTTTCGATATCCGAATCTACTTGTTATAAGATATATTTGCAAATTAAATTTTTTAAAATAATTTGTTTTCGAAAATTTAGTGAAAATAATAAAAATGAAAAAAGTACAGGCGTATCACATTATACTTACGTACAACTGCCATTGCAACTGCTGAGAGGAAACAGAGAATGGAAGCCTCTGTCCACATTTTCGTCAAATAAATCAAGTCTCACTTGTGAAGGAATTTCAGAAGATTAATAGTAAAAAAAATTTAACTGAATTAACGAATTGTACTCGTATTTATTACAATGGAACCGCGATATACCACCAGTTTTTGGGCATGGCCTAAAATCTTTTCCGTACAAAATTGAATCTCACTTTTTTTTGGTGTTTCAAGTTATTTTTAAATTAGGCTAGACTCGAACCTTGACATTCCGCCAGTCGCGGGCGTGGCCCAAAAAAACAATCTTGGTGCTGACTCAATGTTCTACGAACGTAAACAGTCAGGGCCGTGTGAAACATTTCAAGTACGAATACATATGCGCATGCGTATTCAGATTAGCCGATTTGTAGTTACACAAATTGACCACTCGGCTGAGCATACAGCGCCGTTGGAAATAGGAAGGCCGTATATCAAGGTTCCAGTGTATTTAAAAACTGTTTTTCCCACATTCAAGCCGGAAAAATAATTGACATTGACAAAATTGTTAAGAAAACACGTTTATTTCCTGTTATTGAAATCCTAAAAATCAGAACATTTTATCAGCTGTCTGAAGCAATTTTTAAATTTAACCAGAAGCCAAAGCGCGCGTCTTATTTCAATTTATTTTTTATTTCTTGATCTTTTGTGTTTTATTTACGCAAATTTAAATAAATAAAGTTTCCAAAACATGTTTTTGAATTAGGTAAAATATTTAAATTTCTTACAAAATTCTTAAAACTTTCCAGGTCAGGCCAGATTACGTTTCAAAAACGTGTAATGATAAAAAACTTTGTTATGCACATATCTGGAGTGATTCGCGTGAATTAAAAGAATCAAAAGAATTCTGCAGAATAGCAAATAAGTTAGAAGAATTAAGGGTGATTTTAAAATGAGTTCTCATTAATTAAAAAAAAATATTTAAAAATCTCTACAAACGTTTGAAAAAATACGAATTCCCTTACTTCTTGAAAATAATTTTCTTGATCTCCATTAGAATATTGAGAGATTTTAAAATCCCTTGAAATCCTCGGAAATATTATGAAATCCTTGGGAATCTTTTATAATATCATAAAATTATAAATTATTTATTTTTAATAAACATTGTAATTAAAAATTCCTTCGGAATCTTTCAAAATTTCCTAAAATATTTAAAATCATTTGCAATCTTTTGAAATCACTTGAAACTTTTTAACGCTCATTAAAACTCCTTGCATTATTTTAAAATATCGTACAGTATTGGAATCTTTTAGGATCTTTAAAATACCTTGGAATTTTCAAAAACACCCAAAAATATTTCCAGTCCCTTGAAATTCCTTCACATTATTGAAATAAGTAAAAAATTTCTTTAAATCTTTAAAAATGCCCTACAATATTTCAAGTCATTTGAAATTTTTTTAAGTCCCTGGAAACTTTTTAAAACTCTTGAAAAATGCTTCTAATACTTTAAAATAGTCTAAAAGATTTCAAATCCTTTAAAACTGTTTGAAAGTTCTTGAAATTATTGAAATTTTTTTGAAGATTCCTTCAAATATTTTTAAATTCCCTAAAATATTTCAAGTCCTTGGAAATATTTTTTAAAATCACTTGAAAGTTTGGTAATGCTTCACTTTTAGAACAAAAGGTCGCTGACTTCATACACAATATAATTATGCAAATGACTTCACACTAGGGTGGTCCAAAAATACACTGGAAATTTTTTTAAAAAATTTTTATGCATATTTTCCGGAAATTTGTTCTAATTTATACAAAAATAAATCTGTTTTTCTTTAACAAAAAAGATATTTCGAGGTGGCTCAAGCCTCAGGAAGTTTAAAACGTATTTCCCATAAGAAAAAAAAACTTCTTTGTAAATTTTATTCAGAATCGTCAATATTAGATGATTCGGGCTAAAACTCAGCATTTTTATTAAAAATTAGTCTTATAACATGAATAAAATATTACTTTTCCAATATCTCGCCCATAAGTCTGTTTTATAGGGTCCCAAAACAAATCCATAAATAAAAAAAAGCTTTGCGAGTTTTAGGTGCTAATTTTGATTTTGTTTTGCATTTTTAATGCAAATTTTTTCTAATAAATAAAATACTACTTTATATTGCTAATTAAATGTTTTCATAAATTGTTTAACCAATTTATTATTGTTTTTAACGATTTTCTCTTAGAATAGAGTTAGAATATCGCGGTTTTTTTCTGAAAGTTTCAACTTTTTGTCCACGTGTTACTTGGATTGAGGTAATATTTAATTCAGTTTAGCAAAAATAATTGTTTAAACAAATATTTATTGTTTATAGAATTCTTCTCCTATAGTAGTGCTAGATAGTTCCGGTTTATCGGACTTTTTTTACTTTTTGTCCACTGTTCACTAAGTGTAGTAATAATTAATGCAAGTTAAAAAAAATATATTTGTTTAATCAATTTATTATTGTTTATAACTATCTCCTCTTAGATAAGTGCTAGAAAGTTTCGGCATTTTCTGAAATGTTTAACTTTGCCTTTCCTCTTTAGTAATAAATAAGCAAGCAAATAATAAATAAACATTAGAGAAAATTGTATTTTTATCTTATGGGAAGTATCTGTTAAACTTCATGGGGCTTGAGCTATCTCTGAATATCATTTTTTTCAATAACAACAAAAAAATTAATTTTTTTTTATTCGAACAAATTTCCGGGCGATAAGCCTGAAAATTGAAACAAAAAATTTGATCACCCTACTTTACACAAATGTAAAAAAAATTTAATATATACACGTGTATATTGAATGAAATATAAATTTTATTATTTTAAAATAAAGTGCATATAAAGTCTAAAAGAAATTTATTGATATTAATATACAAACTGAAAAAAATGTTTACAACCAAGTGAATGCATTTACCTAAATCCTATCTCTTATGGTAGCATCACGAAAGTCGTGTCGTTTTATTAAACTTTTACATTTTTAACGTTATAATTTTTAAACATTTTTTTAATTATTACACATAGCCCTGGGTAACCTTATTTATTTGTAGCAAGCAATTAGCTAATTTCCACTATTGAATTAGGAAATATATCGACTAATCGGATTAGGAATTTTTTATTAATCTTTAGTGGCCCACTTTTCCCTAATAAAATCTGTAAAATTTCACTAGGAATTACTTAAATTTGGCCAAATTTGATTTTGAAATACTTGAAAGCATTTTTGTATAAGCAGAAAAAATATACAGTTAAAATAACCTTCATCAGGCAGTCAATTGCATACATATTTAAACTAACGCCCACTCAAGGAAAATATTTTTGACTAATTTTGCTAAATAATTTCAACTTTCTGTGGGAAAACAGAAAAATATACAACAACAAAAAATTTTGAAAATCGAAAACAGAGATCTTGAAAAGTAGTGCATGAAGACCCTGAAAGGCTACGTGACATTTACACTGTCACAGTATGACCTTCTTATCGTTTGAATAGAGTTAAGAATGTAACATCATCGCGTGATTTTTTTACACTTTAATATTTCTCGGGTTTTCCATTTTTATATCATTTTTTAATTATTATATGCAGTCCCAAGTAAATTTATTTATTTGCATCAAACAATTAGTTGTTTTCCATAACTGAATTAGGAAATATCTCAACTAATCATTGACTAAATTTCATACTTATTTGAGCTCAGGCTCATTAATGGCAAATGATTTTTACAAAGTTTGCTAAATATTTGAAATTTTCAATGGAAAATAAGAAAAATATACGACCGAAAAGAATTTTGAAAAATCTAAAACAGAATTCTGTTGAAAAGTAGCGTTTGATGATCCTGAATATGCATAAATAAAATAGTTAATAATTAAGAATGAAAATAAGTTTGTTTAGATCGATTTAGTTATAAATTGGGCAAAATTCATTGGTAATTTCTCTAAACATAGAGGAATGGGAAGAAAGTGTTTGGAAAATTAAAAAAGATTAATATTTTGAGTTATCTTGAGAACGGTGATAGATACCCGAAAGCTGACAACATATTTAGGGGTTTCTGAAGGGATGTTCCTCGGGCACCATAATCTAAACTAGTAAACAGATTTTCCAAATTAAAAAAATATTAAAAGTTTTGAATTCTTTTGAAAATGGTCAGAAATATATCAAAACTAACAAGACTTTGAGGATTTTTAACAGGGGGATTGTTTTCGACCCACTCGAACTAACTCAGTAAAAAGATTTTTTAAATAGAAGTTGGATAAACTTCCGCAAAGTGCTTACCTCTGATTTATTTAAAACTTTGTATACCGATTTATTTTGACTCGTAGATTATGAAAATGATCGTGAAAATACTCGAAACTTTTATTTTCAAGGTCAAAAACATCCCAAAAGACTATAAAAATCATGTTTCTTCCGTTTATTTGATCAAATATGGAAAAATTAAGAAAAGCGGTTGAAATAAAAGTTGTAGATCTTCCTTTTGTGTGTTTTGACCTTGAAAATCAAGTCTGTGGGTATTTTCACTATCTTTTTCGTAATCAGCGATTCAAAATACCTTGGTGTGCTTTCGGAATTTGCCCTTTTTTATTGTATCATCCCATTTCTCTACAGTGAATTTATATAACTTTTATTTTATAATAGCGACGGCGATTTCGGGACTTAAATTTACACCCAGTGTAGTTTAAGATTGCAGTTTTTGTTGTGATTCGTCCGCGAGAGTTATAAATTGTTTGTAAAATTCTTGTTCTTGAATAAGTAAAGCAATACTAAGCTGAAGTGTCGCAAGATTAGTGAGTGCTTACCTTTGTTCGATTTCTCTAAAAGGTTCCATGCGCGATCGTAATTTTTTTCGGGGATACAAAAAAGTTGAATTTTGCATGAAGCTTGGCTTTTAAGAACTAATTTCAAATATTGCAATTTCTCTACGTTAGAAAGGTCTTCATGGTTGCGTACCATTATGCGGCTCATATCTTCGAATGGCAACCATTCTTTCATCTTATCCCTAAAAGTTGGAAGTACCTTTTGTGGTTATTTAGGCTTTCTAAAACTTGTCGACGCAACTGATACATTACCATTTTCGATACTGGAGACCGAATCGAAACTGATTTTATTATCATTTGTACTGAATCGCGGCCATATAGATGTCCAAATATTTGAGATTGGGCAAGTATATAAAAGTACAAATTTTTAGTAGATTTTTCCTCAGGACTGTGATCTGTTTCGGCATCAATCAATTTAATTCCATTGCAGCATTTGTCTAAACTACACAGTAAAAACTCTGTGATAAATTTTGTTGCACCTAATTTCAAGATGGGGGTTCCACCTCCCTCGGAGTTGGGGTACGAAAATCTCGTCTATTGTTTTCGCCACAAAGCTGAAAAAATAATTTAAAGTAGATGACGTTACGTACCAAAGTCAGATGGAAATGATACCTAGTGCAATGGTGCCATTCACACTACCAAGCCTAATTTGTGTTGCAGGGAAATGGTACCCTGAAACTAGCGTTAGATTCACACTTTGTTTCCTCTGTATACACAGACAGAAAAGGATTTAGTTACAGTGAAACGTTGATAATTCGAAGTATATTAAAAGCCACGTCGTGATGATAATTTCTATAATTCGTAGTACGGAAGTGAGTGACTAACATACTTTGAGAAACTCATGTATTTATAACCTAGGCGGTTGCATGCGATTGGTCCATTTTGAGCAGTGGGGGTTGCCGCGTGTGAAAGGGTGGGGTTGCTAATATAAATGATGGCTGTGTAATCGTGTAGTTCTGTGTCAAATAGGACTCAGACCTCAACACTTCCGAGAAGATGGAGAAAAAGTATAAAACACTATCTTTGAGTGAGAAAGTAAAACTCATTCAATGTGTCGAGAAAGGAGTTAAAAGGAGGAAGAACATTGCTGCTGATTTCGGAATACCTTGTAACTATTTGTCTTCTATTATTAAGAACAAGGAGAAGATTTTGGTTACTGATAATAATTCATGTTTCCAACCGGATCGAAAGCGCATTAACACATTCCGCTTCCCAGTGGGCACGAAAATTTTAACGTCCTGATAACGTTATAAATACGTTCCTAGGACGTTTGTGTCAGTCCAGTTGATGTCCTTAAGACGTCCCATGTTCCAAATACGGTCTTTGGAACATAGGACGTCTTTAGGACATACATTGGACTGACACAAACTACCTAGGAACGTCTCTAGAACGTTCTCAGGACGGTAATTTTTTTGTGCCCACTGGGTTTCCTCTGTTGGAAACATCGATGGTGGAATGGATGAAATCCACTCGAAACCAGAATGCTCCTTTATCTGGTCCAATAGTGCAAAAGAAAGCTGAATGGTTCGCATTTCACTTAGGATACAAGGATTTCAAAGCTAGCTCTGGGTGGCTAGAAAATGTCAAAAACGGAATTGAATTGTGTGCACGACATTAAGTGGCGAAAGTGCTTCTGTTTCGCAAGAAGACTGTGAAAAGTTCCTCACTGACATTTTGCCTAGTTTGATAGAAATTTATGCAAAAGAAGATATGTTCAATGCAGATGAAACGGGATTTAAAAAAAAATGTTTACCAGATAAAACTTTGACATTTAAGGAAGATACTTTTCATGGTGGAAAGAAGAGCAAAGGTCTTCCGAATGCTTTGATCCAAACGCTAAAAGCCGTGAAGATGGTTCACTTACCACCGAATTTGACTGCCAAATTGCAACCAATGAATCAATGAATCATCAATCAGAACATAACATTGGTTCAACTAAAAATAAAAGAATACAATCTTTATTCGTAGAACGCTCTTTCTATGGTACATATATACTATAATAGATCCTATCTAACACGCGTTAGCTGGTCACCAAACTAAAATTATTTAAACTAAAATTACTTCGATTATACAACATGTAATTAATGATACAAGATACGAGCAAGGAGAATCAAATTATTTAAAAAAGAAACGGGGTATTTCGGCAAGACGAATGTATTTTGACCTGTATATATCCTTTTCCTTGATCCCTTGAAGCGGATTATGATCCTGGGGTACTTTTATAGTTTCCTTGGCTAGGTTGTCAATTATTTTCAATTCAACTTTTTGAGGTTGTTTATCTCCAGGAATCACGAAAGAATACGAATAACCATCTGCGATTCCTCCAACGAGTTTCGTTCCAGTTGTATCTGTAATCACAATGTGCTTCTCTCCTGAGGCTAACATGTAAACTTGAGGACCCTTCTTTTCATCAGAAAATAGAACACGATTGAACTCAAGTCTTATGACAGGAAGTGGTTCTGACTTTTTACGTTGTTCCCAATTCCATTTTGGTGCTGTAAAAAGAAAGTATTTTAACAGTGATTACCAAAAATTTGACCTCTTTGGACCGAGATTTTGGAAACCAACAAGAATTCAAAAGTGGCTGAAGGTCATGCGACAGGACATGCGCGTATGATAAAACAAAAAAATGTAATCTCTTGAAAAGGTGTAGGTTGGAAACAAATTGTATGAATAAAACTTTTTACCTTTGAAGGATTTTTTAAATCAACAGTCAAGTTCT
>CAKNWU010326206.1:0-11429 GCA_932072015.1 Andricus quercustozae
ATATTTTGCTGTAGAATGAAATTTCTTGTAATGAAAGCATTGCTGTTGTAAATCCAATTTTGAGTCCAATAAGTTACTTTGTTTCTTAGTGTATTTCTAAGACCAGGCTCTATGTTTTTCATATTGTATTCAATATTACAGATCATTTTAGCAATAGGAAAGTTTTTTTTGGTATAAGGTAAAGCGAAATTCCCACCCAGACTGATTACCTCTTTTACTTCGTGAGGAATAGTTTTGTTAGTCATATTTACTACCCAATTATTACTATCAGTAATGAGTTTAGGTTTTTGTTGTGATCGTAAGTTTTCGATTTTTAACATTGATATATTGATGATTTTTGTAGTGTATTTATTAATATCTGTAGTAGTTCTAGCTTCTAAATTATTAAAAAAATTATTTGAGAGTTTCTGAATGATTTGACATTTAAAGTGATATATATCTTTGTAGATATCTTTAATTTCAATTGAGATATCTTTAATTTCATTTTTTAATATGATTCTACCTAGATGTTTGATTGCTTTTTCTATGTTTTTACAAATTTGTTTCGAAAAGCATCTAATATTCGGTTGGATGTTACCATAGCTAAACATGCTTATGACTTCGCACATAACTTCGACTTCGATTTAAATAACGTTGAAATTTTAGAATTGGAGCCTAATCTTGATAAACGGTTACTATTAGAAATGATACATATACAAAGAGATAACGACTCTATTAATTTCAGATCAGACATTCAAGGCTTAAGTAATATATATAATAATTTAATTGCACAAATATACATTCCAAAAATTTGAATTTCCCGGGCTTTGAACGAATATACGTATATATTACGCGAAATTAGCCCTATTTCAATTTCATACAAATTCGCAGTCATGTCGTTATAATTTAACATACCACAAGGCTCTGCCACTTCTTTTTTATAAAAATGTAGAATATATAATAATTTGCTCTAGGATATATCTCCTGTAAGTATAGATACGCTAAAATATATGTTTTCTTCATAAGCCGTATTCACATAACTCTGTTTTACTTCTAGACGAGACAAATATTTGACCAATTTTAAGGTTATGACGATCCAATTTTAAAATTTCAAACTTTTCCAAACTGACAACTCTGCGCAATCTTCTAATGAAACTTTTTTAATTTTCGTTAACTAATACTAAGGTAAGCACAATGTATACTTAATTGTATTACTTTAACTCTATTTTTAGTCAATATTTTTTTAAACAAATTTTTCAAAATATATTGTATCCTCTACAGAACTACGCCTTGAAAAGGACTCGGATCCGAGTCGAAACAGCAATTTTATATTTCGGCTTCGAAACTTCAAAATTCGGCAAAGAGCGATCATAGTTGAATATTCGGAGTTACAACGTTTTCATTTTAAAAACTATAAAACAGTGATTAGCATAAGTAAGTCCTCAAGCTCGGTAAAATTATTTTACCTACGTAGCAAAGAAGTGATATCAATAATAATAATGGTTAATATCATAGACTTTACATGTTATTTTACATTGATTAATATATAATCGATGTTTCAGCATACTAACTGCAAAAATATTAAAACAATTTACTAATTTATTCTTTACTCACCAATAAGAATAAAAATAACAGCCAGGGTTAAAAGCTGAGTAATAAGGTCCCTCATTTTGCAAAATGTAGTAACAGCTGATTACCGCAGAATATTGAGAGCAGCGTAACTAACTAATATTCTGATGTTTCGCGTTTTTATATTTATCGGAAACATTTGTGTTTTCCCCTTCTTGTCCATGAATCACGTATGTACATTATTCCGAGACTAGTTGAGATGAGACATTTTAATTAATATAAAAATAATATATTTCGTAGAAGTTAAACTCTAGAATCTGCGTAGTTACTTCACCTTGACAAACTCAGATAATTTATGTTTCAAGTAACCGGACGTTTTTTTATTATAACAGTTTGAGAAACTTCGAGACTTTAATCATTTATAAAGAGTAAATGCAGCACTATTCTCTGAAAAATTTTTTTGGGAGTGGTTGGTGGAGCTGTCCTTAGGGCAGAGAGGCAAAAAGGGTGTCCGAAATATTAAAAGACCTTACATTAAAGTTAAGAGACATAATTGTTTAAACAATTTGTTATCGGTTTTAATGATATGATCTTTTAATAATGTTATAAAGTTGCGGTTTTTCCTAAAATTGTAAACTTTTTTTCAACTTTTGACTTATAGTGTCAAAATATTAATGAAATTCTACAAATTTAATTATTTAAACAAATGATTATTGTTTATGACAATCTTCTCGATTAGTAATGATAGATAGGTGCAGTTTTTTCTGAACTTTTTCACTTTTTGTTAACTTTTCGCTTAGGGCGAGGTAATTAATACATCAATTTAAGAAACATAATTGTTTAAACAAATTATTATTGTTTACTCTTTAGACTTTTAAACTTTTTTGTGACTCTCTCGAAGGTGTTATCTTATTTTAGGCTTGCTCACACATTTTTCAGGAAGCAACTTTGCTGGGTTTAGGGAGAGTTAAGATTTCTTGTTACATTTGCAGTAAACAATGGGATAGCGAAAACTCTGAAAGAGCAAAAATTCTCGTTGCTGAAGTGATAAAATTCAAATAAATACATCCTAATTCTCAAAATTCTCCAAATTCTTGTGAATTTAGAATATACCACGCATGTTTTTCACATTTAAATGATATTAAATTGAAGATTTAAAATTTGAACAATAAAAATATAATAGTATGTGACTAACAATATTTAATCAATATCAATGTAGTAGTCAATCATAATATATTTGAGCAAGCAGCTATCAGGAAGACTTATCACCTACGGATCAGAAAATAAAAACTTGTAAAAATTCGCGGAGACAATTGAGATTTATATATACGCAAAAAAACTTGGCATCCATAAAAGTATTAGAATTACGAATATAATCATTTTTACGAACAACCATTACTAACTAAAATTTGATAAATGTGATAAATCATTTGATTCGTTAAAAATCTTATTCGAACTCTTGGTATTTAAAAAAACTGTTAAAATTAATTTTACAATTAATTTCTATTTAAATTATTAGAAAACGAAAATCCGGCGACGTTTTATTCAAAGTAATAGTTAAGAAATTCAATTTTTTAAATTTTAAATTTATGATACCTAAGAACTTCAAGCAATGAAAAGTTAATTAGGTTTGCAACAATAATGACTACGACAATTCCAAGATATATCGTCATGCCGCTTTGTTAGATATGCTAGGATTAGGGATGGTCACTGCTCGACTTGACTGTGGTAATACCTGACCTGCATGGTAATGTCCGGGCATGACCGTAAAAGTTGTTAAAACACGGTCAGGCCCAAATATCTCTACCAGGAAAGTTTTTTTTATGGAGAAAAGTGGTTTAGTTGTTAGGAAATACCCTAAGATAAACTTTTACAAAAAGTTTTTCAGTTCTCAATGTTCCAGTTACTCTCAAAATAATAAAAATGCTAAAAATCTGAGCATAGCAGATTACACTTTTGACAGTTTGGCGCAAGTTTCGAGCGGAATTTGAAAATGAAACTTTACAAATTGAAAAATTACATTGAAAATCTGCTGCATTCATTAATATTTTTAAAATAATAGTCCTATGCTAAGTTGGTTTCAATAACTTTTCAATGAAAAAGACACTTAAAAATTAAGTTAGGTACTATTCAACCAAAAATAAATTGAAGCTGATCAAGTCCATATCCATGCACGTCTGAAAAAGAAAGCCTTTGTAGATGGAGCTATATTGTTGACAGGAGGAGACCTGAGCGAAGAATGAAGTCTGGCAGGAGAATGAGAACTGGCAGGAGGATCTTGTATGTCGAAAAAAGAAGAAGGTGCACTTACACGAGGAACACCATGAATAGTGGCACCATTAGAAAAAACAATCAAACTGTGAACTTGATTATGCCAGAAGCAACAGACGATTACATTTTGTTTTAGGATTAAATTTTCGCGTATTACTAATAATAATCTAGAAGAGTATCAAGCTAATACATTCTATTCGCAGCGTCAATTTGTTTCATATTCATGCTTTTGTTTCTTTCATTATATTATTTTGTGATTGGTATTACATTTTTGGTTTCGCTAAAATTTGCATTACATGCTTGGAAAATAATCACGATTACACAAGAATCACTTGACATTTATTTGTGTGCCTGTTTTATATTCAATGATTATGATTTGCTCCTGAGTTACTAACCCAAAACAGGAGTTAAGGAGTATGAGTTTAACGTAAGATTTACGACCGATTATTTTTCTATAAAAAGCTTGGACTTTGAAGCAACACTGAGAAAAATGGATCATACCTATCTATTTTAATACGCAAGCTCAAAATGTTGTACCAAATTCTATCCGCCAGGGAGTCTTATAATTTTCTATTGACATTATTTTATTGATACTTTATTATATCTCAAACGCAAAAGACTTATATCGACTCCTATGTTCCAGAATCTTAGAATTTTTTATCTGTCTCTATCCGTCGTGAAAGTTTATATGGGCATTTTCACGGAAAGTATCATTTTCTCAAAAAAAAATTTTTTTTTTAAATATTAAGGCCCGCAATTGAAAGTTTTTTCCTAAATTCTGAATACACATGGAAACGAATTTTTTAGCATGGTCAATATTTTTGTTTTAAATGTTAGAAACTTTATTACTGAATTTTAAGTTATCATACTTTATCTTTTATTTTAAATCAAGGTCGGTTGTCTTTTCAATATTTAAATTATATCCTGACCATTTAGAATCTAACAATTCGTGAATTAAACAGTTCAAAGAAAATATATTATCTTATATATTATTCTTACTACGACGTTTTTCGAAATATCTCCAAACAGTAAAAGTTAATCTATATTGCTAATGATTCTTTTTCTATTGTGCTCATCTTTCTTTTAAGCTTCTGCTAGACGTTTCGTGGACTGTTTTTGCCTTTTTTGTTGTGAAAGCTCCTAATTTATATTAGATTTGTTCAAAAATAATACATATTAATATTCAGTAATATAATGTATTCATTATCTGATAATATTTAAAATAAATAATTTATTATATAAATGCGAATAATGTGAATAATTTGACTGAACACTGAAATCTTGAGTGGAATAGTTTGTTACGACTTCTTTCTTTCTTGTAAAAAAACTACTTTTAATAAGTCCGTATAGACAGTGTCTCCCCTGGCGGTAAAAATAAAAATTACAATCAAGGCGGGACATTTCAAACCCGTGGGAATACATACTTATTCACTAAATTATGTTAAATATGAAAAATTATGTTGCGTAATAATATAAAAATTGTATTATATTATACTATATTATAGATACTGATATTATAATTATAATATGTATACAATGTAATATATTATATAATGATATTTCTGTTTCTCTCTCTGATATAAATCAAATAAAATTGAATGGAAATTATATTCGAATGTATAACGAAAAATGTATTTTCAATAAAGTAAGCAAATGAAATAGTGTTTAACGTCCAATTCAATTTTGGGGTTAAAACTGGTTTAAAAATGGTTTAAAGTACATTTTTTCATGATTTAACCATTCACTAAAATGTATTTCTTTTAAGAAACATTATATTTTCTTGAACTCATCTCTTATTCATTTTGTTAGATAATGGTTAACTTATAATAATAATGATAGATTATATGCAAGCCTCGTCTTCGAGATTTAAAACTTGTAGTAGTCTTCTTTGCAGCCAGATGGAATCACATTTTAAGAGCCAAAAACAAGTTTTAGTTAATTTTTCTTTTTTGACGAAATATTTTCATCTGAAATTGGGAAACATAAGAAAAGAAGTCATAAGGATGACAAAGACGATGACTCTACTTTTTGAATATTTTTTTTTAAACTTGTATGTATGTGAGCTTCATGTTCATAACAATCTGTGCTTTTGTCTCTAATGTTTCTACCAGGAACGAAAACCTGTTGTGGCAACAATATCGATTGTGAAACATACCTCAAAATTGTTTCCAAGAAGAGAAAAAGCAACTAACTTATTGATGATGTAGAAAAGCTTTGGATAAAAACAGTTAAATGAGTAGGTTCGTCTTCCTGCAGCTTAAATTACTATTCTGAATAATTAACCTTTCAGATTAAATTCGTGTTCATTTCGGGCAAACTCAAATAGCGTTTAACAACAAATAACAATTAGAATGGAATTCATATTGCGATGCTAATATTTTTATTTCTGGAAAGCCAAAAAACGCTTTAAGATTATAAATTTATTATAGTATTATATTCACCAATAGAACTAAGTATCACAGTAAAGATAAAGACCACAATATAAACGATCCTCATATTTGACAATTGGAAGAAAAATTAATTTATACGTGAATAAAGAATATGTTTATCAGTGTGTCAAATTAACATCATGGTGGTTTATCAGAATGTATGGATGTTATTTCAATAGTTATGTACTTAATAATAGGCGTCATACCTATTCTGCTAAGATAGTCATGTTTATATTTTATATTTCAGCCCAAAAAGAAAATTTAGTTTCCTGAAGAGAGTCAACTTTGGGAAAAATAAAGCGCTTGCTTATTATCTCCTTCATTTAGTTTTTCTTATCTCAAGGATGATAACATTTAAGTCAATACATAGAAGCTATGTTTAGTTTCAAAAATAAGATTTCTATTCTAGAAACTATAACGAATTACATTATTAATGTACCATAGCGATTCAGGAATGTATTTTCGCCGACATATTAAGCTGCCGGTAGCAATTCTTAACTGATTTTTTTAACTAGTTAGTCTAAAATTCCTTGTTCCAAAAATTTTTATTCAGCTGGAAAAATACCAGAAGCTACCCTGAAATATATTTAGATATGTTCAGAATTGGGCTGCTAAGAAGAAATTTCAAATTAATAGCGGATTGAAATAAGCAATTTGGATTTCACAAACTTTAAGAATGATGCAATTTCCAGAAGCTTAAAATTCAATAATTTTTGAATGATCAATTACACATGTCAGTTTCTCAAACGTGAACGCGATGTTTGATTAAAGCTTTAAAAATATTACAAATTAAACTATAACAACACTCGAATAACAATATTTTACTAACTAGAATTGTTAATTTAATAAGTTATTTAACTAGTTTCAACATTTTTTAGAACTTTAGTATTTGGAAATGTGTAATTAATTTTACAAATAATTTCTATTTTTAATATTAGAAAAAAAAAACGGCGAACGTAAGAATGAAAAACAGACGAATTATCTAAAATAGACCAATTTTTTACGAAACAGTTGAATCCTCATCCCAAAAATATCAGTTTTCAATCTAGAGAATCAATTTGTTGCCTATATAGATGAATTATCAACAAAATAATTAGAGTTTTAACCAAAAACAAAATTTTGAATTAAAATAAACGATCAAGCAAAAAAGAGAATTTTTAACAAGGCGGTTTATCATTCAACCTAGCAGTTAAATTTTTGACAAAAAAAAATAATAGTTGATATTGGAACTAAACATTTTATTTTTAATAGAAAATAAAAATTAAGAGTAACTAGTTATTTTGTTGGTCTATTTGTCTTAAGGTCTCTGAAATATTAGGAAATCATTTTAAATTTTGAAAAATAGTTTTTATTATTTTAATAACATTAATTTTTCAAAATTCGAAATTGAGTAACAATTTTCCGGTATCTTTAGAAAAAACTTACATAAAAACGATTCAAATTCCTTAAAAAACTTCAAAATTGTCTTTCACAATCTTCAAAAATGTAAATTTTGATATAAATTTCTTGAAATATTTTAATGTGTAAATTAAGTTCGAATATTTTCATAACTTTTAAAACTTTGAAATATTTTTATATACTAAATGGAAAAGAGAAATAGTCACAGGAAAGTTATTATAAGTCAATCATTATAATCATATAATAATCGTCTGCAAAAAAATATCATTGTGAGGAAATTAAAGCGTTTTTTTTTGTTTCCAGAAAAGACCGTCTGGGGCATGGGCAAAAGATAGAAGCATTGGGAACCATAGTACATTGAGATTTTATTATTAATTGTAATTACAATGTACTACTAATATATTAAGATGGCTTTCGATCAAAAACATTTTTTTCTTATTTTTACAATTTTTCAACTGATTGAATGACGTGGATTATTGTGGTTTACATGCTGTACTGTAAAATGACTTAAGATGGGGCGAAAGCGGCCTACTGGAATTTCCATCCCTTCTTCTGTGGTCAATGGGGTAATAGTTTCACTTTGCATGTTCATTTTTACTCGAGTTTTATAGCCAACGCGACGAATATATGCATATATTCCAGCAAGATAGTTACTACTCTCCAATATTGCAAAAACGTCACCAGAAAATGTTGATAATACAATGTGCTCCTGCGTTGGAATGGGGATATATTTATTCGGTCCTTCGTGTAATAAAATTGGTGTATCTGCAGGAAAAGTGTATTTTTGAAGTTCGAATCCTCGGTTCGGATTTTTAAGGGAAGTAAGCATAATAAACTGAAGTTGGTCAAGCCCATATACAGATCCGTCAGAAGAAGGAAGCCTGGTTGGTAGAGCCATGCATCTTAAGACAGGAGACCCGGGCCTAAAAAGAAGGCGTTTCTGGGATAAGCACAAATGTTTATAAATTTGCAGAAGGTCTTCTATGATTATTTATTGAAAGGAATTTGTTTAAGCATTCAAAGTGATGCAAATAAAAACGTAAAACATGCGATAAAGAGAACTGAAGTTGAAAAATTAGACATTAGATAATGCTTTACCTGTATTGTTGATATTTATTTATATGAAATCGTCTGATACAAAAATTATAAAAAAAAATAATGGAGTTATAAAAAGAGTGCCTTAAACATGGGATCTTAAATTACTGAATCTAGCATTATGTTGTATAATGGATTAAAATTAGTTAGATCAGTTAGTGTATTTAAGCTATTATCGCCCTCCATCTTGATGAAACACATTTCTGCTACAAGTCTTTAAACTCATTAGACTCATGGTGTAAAACCAATACATGTTCCCAATCAAATTGATGACCAGTTTTAACCTGATGTTTCGCAATAACTTTATTGTTCTTTGGACTCGGTCTAAAATTATCATAATAAGATTTATCACGACTTAGACAAACAATATTATATACTACACCAGTAGGCTGAAAAATGGTAAGAGAATCTTTTCTTAATTTTATAAACTTATCCAGTTTAGAATCAATCCTAAATGTTGTTTTAATATTAAAATCATTCATAATTCTTTTAACTTCAAAAGACAAACTACCATGAAATAATACCGAAACAATATGTTTCAAATCTATATTACAATATAGATTTGAATTTGGTTGTTCTGGTAAAGGAACTTAGGTGCTCTTATTTTTTTCATTAATGTGTGTTTGAAGAAATTCTTTCCGATAATTATTAATAAATATAATGTTTTGAATACAATTCATATTGCACTTTTTAAAAGGTTTATGTGATAGTTGGAACGATCTGTGTACGAAATTTTTTACAATAGCAATTTTATGCCTAATCGGATTTTAGAAAAAAAGTGTAGGTATCTGCGTGAATAAGTATCCTTTCTGTACAAATCCGTGACAATAGAATCTTGACAAAGAACTAAAAAAAGAAGCTTTTAAATACTTAAACTCTTGGAGAATCGATGGTTATTTCGGTGAAAATATATTTTAAAACGTGATAATACATTTCATGACTCTAACATTCCTAGAATATATGGCCCATTTGGGCCTGTTATATTTCTGATTAATACTTATAAAAGCTTTAACAGAACACTCATTTTATTTTGAAAACATTAAAGTTAATAGACCTAATAACAGTTTATGCCATATTCCTGATGATACAAAAAGGATACTTATTCAGACAGATACCTAAACTTTTTGTTCTAACCATCTCATTCACCATAAAATAGCTATTGTAAAAAATGTCGTAGACACATCATTCCAACTATACCTTTCTCTCTATTTATAATCAATTATTTACTCAGACGCATACCAATGCACTTTACCATTTACAATATATTACCAAATGAAATCCATAGAAATTCAATTTCATTTTAAAGGACTTTAGGACGTGTGGAAACAGATAGAAAATCCTTAAGAGATCCATTAAATTGAGTGAATTTTATAGAAATTTCAAAAATTTCAGAGTGAACTGAGAGGTTTTTTAAAAATGTAATAAAATCCATAAATCCTCGTGACATCGGTTTTCATTTATCAAAGGAAGCGACTAAAATAATATTTTTATTAGGAAAAGCTACTGTAGTGACTTGAAATAAAACTCTCCTATCACTGTGGTTTACATGCTCGACTGCAAAATTTACTGAAAATGTGACGTAACAATAACTAGTTTATTTTGAAATGTAACTTACTCAACATTTTGGTTTACATGCTCTACTCTAAAATCGTGTAAGATGCGGCGAAGAGTGCCTACTGGAATTTCTTTGACTTCATCTGGGATCAATGGAGTAATTGTGCCGCTTTCTATGTTTATTTTTGCGCGTCCTTGATGTTTTGTACGAGGATTATATTTATATATTCCAGCAAAAGCCTTATTACTCGTCAATATGGCAAACACGTCACCATCCGATGTTGATAATACAATTTGTTCTTGAGTTGGTACGGGTGGAAAGACATGATCTCCTACCAGTAATTTAAGTCCTCTATCCGCAGGAAAAGCGTATCTTTTAAGTTCGAAAATCCGGTTCGGATTCCTTTTGGAAATAAGCCGAATAAATTGAAGCTGGTCTAGTCTATATCCAAACACGTCAGAAAAAGGAATGTTGGTAGCTGGAGCTATATTGCTGGCAGAAGGAGACCTGGACCTTGCACGAAGAGAACTGGCAGGGGAAACAGACCTGGCAGGAGAATTTTGCCTGCCAGAAGAAGATTGGCCGCCACGAGGAACCCCAGGAATAGGAGCGCCATTAGGCAAGCAATCAAACTGTAAACTTAATTCTGCAAGAAGAAACAGACGACATTTTGTTTTAAGAATAAATGTTTCTGTAGTAGTAATAATAATCTACAGGAGAACCAAGCTCATAAATTCGGTTTGCAGCATAAAGTTCCTTTGTAGTAATTCTTTTGTTTTTTTATTATATTACTTCGTGATTGATATTACGTTTTTAGCTTCACTGAGCTTTGCATATGGCTTTGTAGGGAATTTCATGGCACATCTTTCATCCTTTTACAAAAAAGTTGTGTCTTCTACTGTTCCTGATAGAAGGTAAAAAAAAACGGGATTTTGTGACAACCAAAATTTAATATATATTTTGACTTCAACTAGCTCTAAAAGACAAAGTTCTGCCAAGCAGAACTTACTATCAAAATAATGTTACGCAACTTTCAAACGCTTCGTTTAACGAGGGAATTTTTAGTAAGCCCAAACTTCCAGCGGAAGAAAGGTTCATTAGGGTATAATGCAGTTTTCTGAAAAGTATTACTT
>CAKNWU010326208.1:0-10441 GCA_932072015.1 Andricus quercustozae
AAAAACAAATCCCTTGGAAGAATGGTCAAAACTGGCTGCAGCGTATCCAAAACTGGCAAAAATATCCCCAAAGTTCCTTTCTATTGCTGCAACAAGCGTTCCATGCGAACGGTTTTTTTTTTCGAAAGCAGGCTACTGTTTGAGTGAACAAAGAAATCGTCTGTCTAGACCAAAGCTGCATCAGCTATTGTTCTTGCAGTCGATTGCTAAAGCGGATTCGTAATGCCACACTACTCGTATCTGGCATTCCTCGAACGCCACTGGGACCTCCTCGGTTCTGCCCGAGTTCAGCCTCCCACTACTCAAAGATCTTTTTAGTGGGGACTTTCACGTTTGCGCAATTTATGTTCCCCTGCCTGTTGGAAATTCCTTGAGTATTTTCTCATGTATTTTCTCATTTATTTGCTTGAAAGTACACGGGAGAGACTCTCGCTCGCCTCCGCACGGAGATGCCGGCGGCGGAGGGGACGACATAGAGCCCGCCGATTGGCTGAGAGATCGACAACGAAGTCGCAACCAAGCAGTGGGGACTGTCAGCCAGGCTCTTCTGCCTCAGCCTCCGCGCTGCGACGCTACAGTAACTTAGAGTAATTTATTTTTAACAAAAATTTAATTTAAATTTAAAAATATAAACGGTAGATTAAAATTGATGACATTTTTACCAGCTACTTATTTCTATCCCAGCTTCATTTTCCCGAAGGAATCATGAAGCAAGGCAAGTAGAACGGTCGTTCGGTCTTTATTATTTATTTCCAATAGTTTGTCGTTCAAAACTTAATTATTAACGGTAATTTTTACTCCTAATAGAAATCCCTAACGACCATTATACTCCGAGTGCTAAAAATTAAATATAAATTAATTTAAAAGAAGGTTATACGATATTAAACTAAAAAAAGGCTTTATACCTTAATTAAATCTATTAGTTGATTGATGTACCTGTAGATATGAGTACTGTATACACGTACATTAATCGGATGGTTATTAATTTATTTTAACCCAAAGAAAGTTTGTCTATTAATCTATTTTAATTAATCACTTCCAATTGAAGTTACTTTTGAGGTTCTTCCCGTTATATTTATTAATCATGATTTTATTCTAAATGAACCCTTTCGTCCTCCTAATTTGCCGGCAATTTTTTATAAATATAATGAACATTTTGGAAGTTAATTAACTTCCAGAATGTTTGTTCAAAACTCTGGTTGAGCTCCCCGGCTGTACGGCCCGTGCGTCTGAGAGAGAGAGAGAGAGTCGTATGCGTTGTCATCCGTCAGTTGGTTAGGTATGATCTTATCATTCACCACTTTTGTTCTAGCCTTTGCAAAATCAAATTTTTAAAACGGCCCTTTACTCTCAAAGCAACAAATGAAAGCCGGCTGAAATATAATGGGATATAAAATGTTGCGCCTAATTGTGGGAAGAACCTTCGTTATGTCAACGTTTCGCGTCGCTGAAATTCAAATTCAAGTGGCCAGGTGTGGCCAGGGGCCTTCCACTATCAAGCGAAAGATATTATATTCACTCCACATTGCAACCAGGCGCCAAACATTTATGAAACAAACACTAGTACACAATAACGTTCGTTTTCACTCGAAAAATGCCAAGACTTGACAAGCGACGCGCGCGTACCTGACGACTGGAGGTTCTTGTCTTGCCCGCGTGGAGCGCTATATCACTGGTTCTATCTATCATTTGGCTTAACTGGTAGAATCAGTAGCGCTATTTTAGTGGAACAACTTACTGGTTCATCCAGTCAAAGGGGAAAAATCACTTGTTCACCAGTGATAATTCAAAATACTGATTCAACCAGTGACAATTGCACTGGTTCAGCTTAAGAGAGCGTTTTCCTGGGCTTACCGGAAATATTTTTTCTACCTTTACGGGAAAATTTTAATAAAGGATAAAACAAGAAATATAACAGCGTATGGTCACAAAACAATCATATTTATCATTAATCTAATACGTTAAATAATTCTCATATCACATATCACATGCGAATTATAGTAATATGGAAATATTTATTTAAACAAAGCCAATAATTTTTTATGCGATCAATTTCTGGGGATCGCTGCTTGTTATTCTCATTATCATCGTAGTTGACAAATCACAGCTTGGATAATAATTCTTGCCTCTTTCGTTCGATCCCGTCCAGGTGTAACAGCCATGAGAACGATAATACATTGACTATTTATGTAATTAACAGTTGTTATTTGTAGGATTTTGACCTGACTTATATTAACTTATATTAACTATATTACATTTTACTTTTACATTTTCTTTTACTGAATTGTTGTCTGAATGATTTTGCTTCACATGCTGTTTACATGTACCACTCTAAAACGCTGTAAGATTGGGTTATAGTTGCCTATGGGACTTTCTTTGATTTCTTCCCGGTGCAGTGTCTCAACCGCGCCGCTGTACATGTTTATTTTCGCCCGTTTTGCAGTGCCATTTATACGCGTATATATTCCACGAAGAATTGTATTATTGCGGTCCAATATTGCCATGATATCACCAGTTGATGTTGTTAAAACATATCGCTCTTCGGTCGGCATGGGCGCAGGGGCACCATGCGCTACTCTCAACTGAATTGGTTTATCTGCAGGAAAAGTGTATCTGCGTATTTCAAATACTCGGCGCGGATTCGTGTGGGGAATGAGCCGAATAAATCTAAGTTCTTCAGTGAAATATCCAAGTATGCGTGAAGCACGACGCATGGAGGCAGGATACCTGGACCTGGCGCAAGGAGGAGGCTGGTCAGGAGAAGCAGACCTGGCAGGTGAATAAGAAATCCTGGGACGAGCACCAATCGGAAGAGGTTTGCAATTAGGTAAACAGTCGAACTGTGAACTCATCTCTGCAACGTGAAATAGAGTGTTAATTTTTTAATGAAAAGTACACATTTTCTGATACCCGATTCGGACTTAGGAGGACATCGGACATTCAATTTTTCGCTTATACTTTAACTCACAGCACTTTCTGCTTTTGAATTCTCTTCAAATTCCTCACCAATAGGGACTCTTCTTGCATTACATTTTTAATTCCACACATACATTCTAGTTTTCTTTGGAATTAATTTAGATTCAACTTTTAGTCTTTTTTAAAAAAATAAAAAAAAATTTAGAAGGAAATAGAAATTCGGACAGAATGCCGATTACATCGCACAAATTCTAATTCAATTCCAACAGAACTGACACTGTGAAAAAATATGATTTCAGGTCTAATTTCAGGTATTAAAATAATGCTAAAAAACAGACTCAAGTGGTACTAAAATGAAACCACTGGTGGGAATGCAAAATCATTTGGGTTACATTGTAAATAACAGCATAAAGTTGTCCTATTCAAAAACAGAACATGCGAAAAATGATGCAGTGATAAAAGAAATTTCAGTTACTACAGTAATAATTACACGAAAAACTTATTAATTAATGAGATTAAAAAGGTTTCAAATAGATATTCAAGGATTTTAAGGGATACAAAGATAATTCATGGGAAGTGCACATCAGATTTTGAGAGTAATCTGTATCGGAGTGGCATTTATTCGAATCCAGGAAACCATTCTATCGACCCCCTTTGTGGGCGAACCCTAAGGTATTTAATGGGGCTCTAAAAAGATTATATATAATTTACAATTTCCCTTGCATTCGATACATTCCAAAATATATTTCTGTTTAAAAAATATAATGTTTTGGGGATGCCCATATATTCTTCGGGGTTATTGGTATTCACTGGGTAGGGTAAAGTATTCACTAGGCCAGGGGTCTCCTAAGGTAGATCCTATATCTACTAGCGATCCCGGGTCAATAGGTATAATCTACTCAGCTTTGACATAAAACTGTCAAGAAGGATCCCCATGCTTTACCTGAGTCAAAGTGCCTCAAAGAGTTGCTTCTTACCCAGCAGAAAAAGGGGGCCCTCGAGATTTAGGTTTATGAAACAAAACCTTCCAACTAATATTCACTCGCAAGGGGTCATAAATTTGTTCTCAGTTCCCCATAAAAAAACTGGTTGATCCTGAAAATGGACAGTCGATCCTAGGTCAGGCTGCACCTGTGAATTGTGGAGACCCCTGCACTGTGCATTAGTTTAAACCAAGAAAGAACCATTATTCTTCCCGTGCGGAAATCGCCAAATTACTTCTCTTTTCTACTCTTGGGACAGGCCGGGGGCTCCTAGTCTGGTTCTAGCTTGTACTTCTTAGTGGCTCGAGCTCGAGCACGGCTAGAGAGCTGTGCTCCCAAGTCTGGTACTCCCTTCTTCAAATTAAAAATCTATCATTTACTTTTAAGGAGTATAATCAAATAATTATTTTAACTTTAACTTTATAAGTCTATTTTGTGATCAAAGAATTATTTTCATTAACTTTAAGTTATTAGTTTTTTTACGACTTGCATGTTGGTGGCGGAAGTAAGAACGTGTTTAGTGACAGGTGGTGAGAGGATCTTACGGAATTTGTGTGTAAGGTGTGAGTGGAGTATGAGGGTGGAAGTCGAGGAGGCGAGTTGGGTTGCGTGGGGAGAATTAGGGAGATACAAATTAATTTTTAGCGTACTAGTGAGGTGGGATTTAGTTAAACAGGGAAATTGCGGTTAGGTTGCAAGGGATAGGGGGAGTTTGTGGTCAGGAGTTTTGGGCTTTCTAGGGGGACAAGGGTGATTCCCGTAATGCTAGGGGATGTTAAGGGAGAGAAAGGGGTGTCTGCAGAGGTTGAAAAACCCACATGGCATGAACTATTGCAGTGAAAATTTCAAAGAAATATTACAATGAAACCTTTTGATAATGTTGCACACATGGTTCAAAGACATGTTTTAAAATTATTTCTATGAAATTTTTCCTAAAGTAATTATAAAATATTGCAGAAATATTTCACTAAAATATTACTTGTCAAATATTTCGTGCAATATTGTGCACGATCTGTGCAAGGGACGTATCTTTATTTCAGAAACATTTGTTGAAATGTTGGAAAAATTTGGGTCAGGACGTGGCAAAATTCGTCAGAGACACATGTCGGTTGCAAAAGGTAATGTATGGTGGTCAGCGAGAGCACTGGCAGTGCTGGTAATGAAGTTGACAGGCAGGAAATTTTTCTTACCCAATGCCACGACGGTCAAGAGTGCGTGGCCCGGTGTCGAGCGGCGCGTCGAGGAGAGGAAAAAAGCGGAACGAAGGAAGCGAGAAGGTGAGGGAGAGTCCGTTCAAGAAAAGCACAAGAACACGAAGGTCGCCTACCCAAAAAATGGAGAGGAAGTCGAAGACGGAGGCTTTCGGGATGCTGTTAGACGAGATCAGGGGACTGAGGGAGGGCGTAGGGGCACTAAGGAGCAAATGGAAGGTATGAGAGAGGATTTCAGAATCAGAGATGAGAAATGGAAAAGGAGGTGAATCAGTTGAGCAGAAGGAAAGGTCGGGAAAAAGGCTCGAGAAGGTGGAGGGCAGGTCGGAAATGGAAGTAGGTGGCAGGGGGAATGGCGAGAAGAAAGGTATTTGGGAGAGGGTAGCGAATATGATAGAAGAGAACGTGGGAGAGCGTAGGAAAAAAAAAGGAGGAGAAGATAGATAGAAAAAGGATAAGGGCAATGGAGTTGAGAATGGAGAGAAAAGAGAAGGCAGACAGGAGAAATAATATTGCGATAAGAGGATTGAAGCTAAAGAGCGGGGAAGAAAGGGAGGGTGTGAAAGCACTGCTACAGATCATAGGGTGAGTTAAAGGCAAGACAGGGAAAGTAGGGAAAGTTAGGAAGAAAGGAGATGGAAGTGGCGGTTGTGGAGTTGGAGAGCTGGGCAGTGATGTTGGAGGTAAGGCGAAATAAAAACAGGATACAGGATAAGGGGGTTTTCATTCGTACTGTTGCAGGCCCCAGAATAGCCTTCTAAAATTAAAATAAAATTATGCAATTAATTTTTCCTAAAATGAAAAAACGTAATATTAACTGTTCAATTGGGTAAGGTTCGTCTTTTTCAATATGGTACACGTCTAAATTTCAACGTGCAAGTTTGCTACGTGCAAAGATGGCTGTAAAAATCTCTTTTTTTATGGTATCTTTTTTTTGTCCTGTTTTTTAAAAGAATAACTCAATGCTGTTATTTTCAATTTAATACAAATGAACCAGGGTTTTCACCAGTGGTCTCATTTTAGGACCACTCAAGACTATTTTTCTGCGATTTAGTTAAATAGCTGAAACTAGCCTTGAAATCATAATTTTTATTTTACAGTGATGACCCGTACTATATGATTATATTTACCAATAGAATTCAGGTTAACCGTCAAGGATATCACGAAAATATAGAAAATCCTCTTCTTTTTTAATTAGACGAAAAAATTATTAATTTGTTATTGAAAAATAGAATTAACACAGTAACTTGAGAATATTCTAGTGCTTTCTTGGATTATGTAAGACATAATATATCCAGTAATCATTATCTCAGAAATTATCAGCGTGAAGCTTGTCGTTCTTTGATATTTACTTATCATCAGAGTCAGATTCGCGGAAGAAAATTTAATTACTAAACTTCGTTAAAACAGATTTTACAAATTATATAATCATTTACTTTTTAAGCGAAATAAGATGGTTATCTTGTAAAATGTAATTATGGGTCCTAGAATACCAGTGCTATTTTCGTCTCCGTTTTTGGTTTTAACCTTAAGTTTTGAAGGTAAAATATTTTTTCCAACAAATGATGAGGATTAATGGAAAGGGCGTGAGAAAACCTATCGAAAATGATCTAGGCAAAAAAATGTAATCTCCATTGGAAGAGTTAAAAATCGAAAAAGTAGACGATATGCCATAAAATTAAAAAAATGTCACCCCCACCAAATATTTTATCCAACTTGTACACTGTTAGTCAAAAAATGTTTCAACACAGATATTAAAAATGGGAAGTGATTCGCAGATCCATTTTTTGAATTTTGTCTTTTTTATTGATTTTTTGTTTTCTTTGCTTTCTCAATGTTTCGAAAATGTATGGATTGAATTTTTATAAATAAACAATTAACCTCTTTTTTAAATTAAAAAACGTTGCTTATTACAGGGAAATGTGAAACAAGTAAGGAAAATTGATTATCCTTCAAAATAATTTAAAAAATTGGCACTAAATTATTTACATTGATAAGTACATAAAAGGAAATAATATCATATGTATAAGTATTTAATACATCCAGTTTCTAAACATTGAGAAAATCAAAACAAAAAAAAATCAAACAAAAAAGACAACATTCAAATAGGGGACCGCGAAATAACGTCCAATTTTTTTTAATTGTTGAGTAAAAAGGTACAACGTAGGCTAAGGTGCGTTTTCAGATTCGAAAATCCTTTTTTGCAATCCCCCAAATAATTATACAGAATAATCTAAAAAAATTCTACATCTTTAATTAATGTATAGTTTTTAAACTTTTATAATTTTATTAAAATTAGGACACTTGAATACTGCTAATATGTTTATTACAAATTTTATTTTATCTTAAAAAGCTTTGATAATTTTGTGACTAAATAAGATTCAGATCTAAATTTTGTAAAGTCTGACGTTAGCACAATTTTATTGTTATTGTTGCAAATATTGCTTTCCAAACAATGCTATTTTTAATAATTATATTTAGACAAGAGGTTCATCACTCTCGAAATCTGGTGGACGCTTTGCATGCTGGTATAATAAAAGAAACAAATTTCAGAAATATTTTAAAAATATATGCAGAACAGGTGAAAATATTCAAAAATATAGAAACATGGCTTCTTTGCGATTTAGTTATTTTGACTAATCTACATTATGAACTAGAAAATAATTATTTTGTAGTTTTATCCTGAAATATAAATTCAACGCGACCAGGAAAAAATTTTTTGGAGTAGACTTTGAAGTGACTTTGCAAATCCTCAACTCTAAAATATTGAGCTCTAATCTGACTGGGACTCGAAGTGGTCAACTTTTTGGCAATCAACCATAAAATCTTGTTAAGGCCATTTAAAGGCCGTGAATTTCAATGAGGTAATTAATATTCTGTCAAATTCCATTACATTTTGACAGAATTTTTTGGTATCTATTCGGGCTTAGCTTTGAATTATGTTACCAATTTTTGTAGTTTTAAAACTTAAAAATATTCAAGTTGCCGTAATGTTGTTTATAGACTTATGTTATGTAAAAACTACCCCTAAAAAACTTTTTATGTTTTATTTCGCAGGCAATTTTAATAATAATACATGAAAAAAATTTACAAAATATTGCATTTCACAAGTTGATTGTGTGATATGATAAAAGCATTATCATTTTGCCATTTGGAATAATAACTGCGCATATATAAAATTATCAGGCATGTATATAAACCGAAAGAAAAGAATATTTATTTAGTTACATAAAATGATAATCAATCCGTCAAATATAATATCGTTATTAACAATAGCGCTCAATGCAGAAAAACTCGGCCTTCAGCCTTCAATACTAACACCTGAGGAGATGTTGCTAAACGATGTGATATAGGATATTATAAGGATGAATATGTTTGATTCCTCATTTATTATTGAAGATTTAGTTGACTTACAATTTGGCTATGGCTTATATCAAGAGGAGGAAGTCAATTTCGACTATAAAAAAGAAGCTGTTGACTATTGGAATTATGGAAAGAAACAGCGTTTATCTTTTACATCCGTTCATCAAAGGTTCAAGAAGCTTCGTTCAGAGCGACAATTGAGAAGATGGCACGAACAAGTCAAAATTGGCGGTGACCGGGAAGATAAGCTACACAACGTTGCAAAATACACTTTCGACAATTTGATGGAGGCTATTGATTCGAAGATGACAGTTCACGATACAGATCTTCGAAGATGGGCTTTGCAAAAGAAGCGTGAATTACACATGCCATTGTTTAAAGAATCACGTTGGTGGGTATGGAAATTCAAGAACCTGCATAACGTTCTTTTTCGAAAACTCACAAAATTTACATCTGTGTCATCTTTACATGAAACTAGAGATATAGAACAAGAATGCGATTTTTTTTAAAACAATTTAGAATCAGAAATTCTGAGGTATGCGGAAAGCACTATTTTCAATTTCGATCAAAGTGGCTTTAATTTTGAATTACACAGTGGAAGAATTTTAAGCTTTCAATGCACAAAAACTGTGGAAAATGTTGTTCAATCGGTTTACTCCACCATGCATAGCCATACAATTCAGCTAACCATATCTACCGATGGAAGATTACACTCACCCATTTTTGTAGTTTTAAAATAACCATCCGGACAATTTGGACCAAGATTGAACGAAGGACTTTTTAAGACAAACAATATTTATTTGCAAGCCTCTAAATCCGGTAAACTTTCTTCAAAATTGCTTCAAATATGGCTTTAAGATGTATTCTTCCCCAACGAAGACAACTGGGAGAATACAGCCCTTGGATGTGTTTGGCTTTAGGATTTGGAAGAATAGCGCACGAAAAATCTCTGACACTACTTTTCTTTTGAGATCTGATATTAACTTGCATATTACGAATAACATTATAAAATTACAGTCTCTCACACACAATCCATTGTCTTGACCTAGATTTATTGACGTATTCAAATATTCTTGGTATAAAAGCGGATATACAGAAAATAGACCCTCACATTTTGATAACCCTGTAGACTTTTGTTTCAAAAAAGATATAGAACCTTCTTCTGATATTTGCGGTGATGTTGCAGTAATAACAGGTGCATCGTGCAAGAAGAGACTGTGCCTAAAAAACTTTTTTGCAGAACACCACTACTGTGAAAACTTCGTGCCTTGAAAAACGATTGATATTCTTTCTTTTCAACTAGTCTTTCATCATTTCACAAAATTTTTGATAAGAATTAGAAATAAAATTAGATTATAATTTCATGCGCAGTCTTACAAATGGTGAAATTGAAACACACTTATCATATCACACATTTATTTTTTATTTCGTAGAAGATATATTGTAAGTCGAAAGCCTTGAGCAATAAGGGTTAAAATGACAATTTCTGTAAGAGTAAGTGTATGTGTGTGCAATTTTCAACGGAAATATGTACATGCCTGAACCTAAATGAAAATTCTTGAAGCAGTTCTATTATATGTATCATCATTAAAATCGCCTGCTAAACAAAACATAAAAAGTGTCTAGGAGTGGTTTTTACATAACAAGGGTTTATTAATATAAGAGCAAGTGCCATCGTTAACAAAAAGTCAGTTATATTGTTATTGATTGTCCAATCCAAATATTTTAATCCATTACCTACATAAATGTTATATTGATAAATGTATTTCTCATTTATTGATAATAGATAATAGATATAATAGATAATAATAGATAAGTGATAATAGAATTTAATGTCAAAACAAAATATTTGCAGCAACAAAGTCCAAAATCTTAAACTATATGTCATATGGCGAAGCATTCTAGGGGTACATTTTCTAAATTAGGATACTCTAGAGAGTAAGTGTTTTTACAAGTTACGCTAATATT